>VDFB02096698.1:0-16048 GCA_007258455.2 Sequoia sempervirens
GGTCTCTCTCTCCCTCTCAACCCTCTCCCTCCTACCCCCTCTCCCTCTCTCTCTCTCTCAACCCTCTCCCTCCTATGTTGGAAAAATATGTCTCAATCCCACAGGCTGAAACCTCTATTGGAGCCAAGTTGGTGTGACATATTCTATGCCTAGCTGTTGAGAAGATTTGTAACCTTATGTTTTGTACAGGTCGCTGTGACCTTGCAGAGGTCTTGCTGAATGGTTACACATTGGAATCTTTGGTGTGACATGTTGTGTTCGATATGTTCTCTTACTACGTGGAAATCTCTGGCCGACATGCCATACATATCGTTTATCAAGGAGACCCTTGGCTGAAAGGCTTAGTTTGGGAAGAAGCCTCAGTGATGAAGAAAGGTCTCGCTGATGGGGGAAATATTGGAGTCTTCTTGGTGACACAATGACTTCGGTATGAAGTCTCATTGGGTGATTGAGAGTCTCATCGATGATGAGGGGTCTTCAGTATAACTCTCGGTGAATGGTGGTCTCGGGGTAACTTGGATAACTCGGTAAGAACTCTTAGCGAAGAGTGGTATGTCTTGCCGATAGAATTTGCTTGGTGTCCTCAGAGTAACATGTGATGGCTCAGTAAGAAGTCTTACTGATGTGTGAAGTCTTGCCAACCGTTCGGTGCTCAATGTAACTAAAGGGGTCTCAGTGTGAAGTCTCAGTGACGAACGAAAGTCTTTCCGACTACTGATCACTTCAGAGAGAGTCTTTGAAGCTCGGTATGATCTCTTGGTGAAAGATGATAGTCTCACCAATGTAAGTTCTATTGTCTATGTGACTTTTGAACCTCGGTATGAAGTCCTAGCGAAAGTGATGAGTCTCACCGACTGGTGGATGCACACGGATTAACATGAAGGCTTGGCATGAGGTCCTGGTGAGAGAAATAGTCTTCCCGAAGGGAAAACTAAAGTCGATGCAATGGGTGAACTTGATATAACCTCTTGTCGATTGTAAGGACTCTTGGCGATATCGAATGCTGACAGTGTTGGCATCGAGGAGACACGGACAGTGTCTCACCGATATGCCAACACAACTTGACATGGTTATCATAACGCAAGCACATTATTAACTAGTAGAGATATGTTCATTTAGGATTAAATAACGCACTCGTGTTATCACTAAAATGGTAAAAAATCACAGTATACCTATGATGTCGGCCCACATTCTACATATTCTCTTGGTTTTGTGCATGCTCTAACAAACAGTAGCTTTTTGGTGATTGAGTGAAGTGTGCATGCATGATTTTGAGATTCCATCTCTTTTTGAATGTTCTTTCCATCACCTTTGTATGAAATAGCAGATTTTTCACGTTGAGAGGCATATAATATCAATTCAAGTTTGAATTATAGTGATAATTGATATACAATTGAAATTTGGAGGGGAACAAGCTTTTGAAGAAGTCAATTTTTTGAGGAGTTTGAGGAAGGAAGAAGAAAAGGCTGCATAATTGGGCAGAACTCCTCTATTTGAAACTTTGCTTTTTTAGGTATGTGAAATCTTCGTACATTTTCTTTCATTCTATTATGGCTTGCTTTCATTTTTGCTGTTTATCTTATTCCATGTTGATCAAATTGCTTGTTTGTGATGCAATATCAAATTGCCAAGCCACTCAACAACATCATTTCTTTAGGGAACTTCCTTCCCAAATCAATAAAGAGTAAAAGATCAATTTATACAAACTTTGTCAAATTCATCCAAAACTACTTTTCATTCAACCAAAATCCATTTATTTCATTTCAAGTTATAAGGCTATCAGTAGCCAATTCACCATCTCCATATAGAAAACCATTTTTAGAATCAACTTTCAACTTTGTTCTTGTCATAAACAGTACAACAATCACTCATCAACTCAACTTACCCCTTCAAGGAAAAAACAATCAAACATCTCTATTCCTTAGACTTGCAATCAAACATCATCCCTGCCATTTAAGATATCTTTGCTCAAATCAACACATCCATCATCCTATCTTCACTTAAACACTATTTGTAACAACAACAAGCAGCATTAGTTTAACATTGTCACCAAACCTTTAAGATGCCAATTTCATCATGTTTTGATTGTGATATTCCAATATATCAGTATAGACACACTCTGACTACTTTGCATTCAAGAAACCATTGCCATATATTGGAAACATATGCCCAAATCATCAAATCTTTCACAATCTACCTTTAAAACATTACCAAGCATAGACACAACTATGGCATCACAAATGAGACTACTCCCAAGCACTTAACAACATTCCTTTCGTTGTTTCTACATATTCTCTATTTTTAGCAAACAATGCCAAATATCTCTAGGAGGCCAACATTCCATCTAATCAGGTGATTCCTTTTCTATCATAATGCATTTACACAATCCAAATACAGATTCTCAGGCCTATTTTGATCCTTTTCAACATACTATAAAATTTTATACACTTATTTCACAAAACAAAGTAGAACCAACATGTTGTCCTCTTGGTAAATGCCAAATGGATCCAATTTATCAAAACCAAGTCATCCTTAGAACTACTCACTAATCCGCAAACCACCAGCAGGTCTCTTGAGCCACCGTATTGTAGAAACTTTCACAAATAAACAAGTTTCAAGATGGGAAACGCCCATCAATACACAAAATCAGTAAACACTTGATTATAGGGTGAAAACACACCAACCATGAGGGTTTCTTTAATGAAACATTTGCAAAACCTCTACTACTCCGCCCAACAATTGAAACATTCTTCATTATGTCTGTAAATTATTTTGAAATCATTTATAAGCTCCTCTACATGTTGTTTCCTCAAACCCTACTTGAAAACACCATTTTTTTGAATGAGAAAATTCAGAATTTTGTTCATGCAACAGTATCCTGACTTCTTATTTCTATTTACCCCTGCCACACACATCTTCACATTAAAAAGACACTAAATATAATCCATTCCACCGACCTACTAGCTACATGGAGTGATGGAATGTCCACAGAATCACTTTTAGACTCTCTAAACAATTCCTAAGGGGAAACCAGAAGCTGAGACTTAGGAAACTAAGTTCAAATTGGATTTGATTATTTGAATTACAATTCCTACAACTTTCAAGAATGAAAGAAGTCTCTTTCCCTGACAAGAATCAAATCTTAGAACATGCTTGAATCACTATGCAACTTGAAAACAAGAATAGAAAAGGTTTCCAAAATAACTGAGCATAGGTTTTTTATTAATTTTTATGGATTTTTGGGATAGAAGATCTTCCTTTCTCGAGCTTACAATTATTTTTAAAGGTGTCTAAATCAGTTGAAATAACTTCCTCTTCATCTTCATCAACCCATCCTTTCCCTTCCACAAAAAGACTCTTCATCTTCCTACTTTTGTGCAATTTTACATTTTTACAATAATTGACAACTTTTGTTATAAAAAGCAACTTTTCAATAATATCACCTAGTCACCTATTTCGTGGTGCAAATACATTGAAATTAATCATTTAATGACCTTCACTCATCATATTTACTTGAACATTACAAATTGAAAAAATTAGCCTTTTGAAGGAATTTCATGACCTAGGTGCTCCTGCACTAGTTTGTCATGTTACAACCTTACATTGTCAATGGACATTTTAAATCACACAATTCGATACACTTTCCTATTACATTTTTAAACCACATCTCTTTGAGGAATTTTGTTAAATTTAACAATTGACTTTCTTTGTGTATGCTTCCAAAGCTATCATTGAGTTATTTTGTCAAACAGTTATACAAACTAGCTTTCATTGACTTTCTTTGTGTATGCTTCCAAAGCTTGCATTGAGTTATGCTTCCAAATCTTTCAATTAGTTAATTTGACAACTTAGCACTTTTTGCATAGGTAAAATTATTCATAATGCTAAAGAAATGAACTGTTAAAAGGAAAAAACTAACAAATGATCAGCTCCAAGCCATCAAAGATAAAGAGAAAAAACAGATGAGGAAATTTAGTGAAAAGAAGAAATTGGGAACGATTGATGAAAACAAGCCGGTTGAAGAGGAACCTCAACTGTCAAAAAGAGAAAGAAATTGGCAGCACAAAGGGCACAAATGTGAAAGAGTCATGCTAGGGGAGATGTAGATACTGTAGTTGGAGACACACCATCTACCGCAAGTGAATACGAAGGGACACCATTAAGCACAAGAGAATATGGAGGGACACCATCTACCACAAGTGAGTATGGTTGGACACCATCCACCACATCTGAAGTTGAGAGTACATCATCACTCAAAGTTGAGGAACAAGGTATGCCATCATCTCCATGTGAACCTCAAGGTATTTCTTCTATTCCACCCTTGATCGAAGATATGCAATCTACCCCACCTCAATTAAATATTGATGAAATTGCTAATGTTGAGATGTATGTACCTAAGAGAACACCTAGAATTTTGTGTAGAAAGCCAAAGTTTTTGATTAATATTGATGAGGATATTTTGCAACACATGGAAGGTAAGATTCCAGAATGCACTTGTAGAAGATATGCTAATAAGATTTGGAAAATTTTCTTTGAAAGGCTAAATGAGACTGTAAGATGTCAACTATTTGTTCAAATGATGCGGGGTTTAAAGTACAGAAACATCATGATGACTCTTGGGTTGAGAACATTGAATGCATCAAGTGAAGACACTATTGTGAATAATCTAATGGATGCTTATGACAGTGTGGGTAAGACCTCACACTCAAAAGATTGTAATGTCACCCGACGTGTCATTACATCGACTTTGGTAAGCTATCAAACAAAGAGATCTCACCTCATTAAAAAGACAAGTGAACAAATGGGAATTAGTAGAAAAACTTTATCAAACACTGTTCAAAGGTGGAAAAGAATTGAGAGCACCGATTCAAATGAATTATGGGCATTCTCGGGGAGACTGCCACACAAAGATAAAAAAGTTGTTGAAGCATTAAGAACACTAATTGAATATTATTGGAAGAATAATACAAGGCCATCTCCGAATCAAAGGGATGTCGTAAGAAGGAGAATCGGTAGTCAAAACCGTGAGCCACATCCAAAGCAATTTTTGGATATGACTCAAACACAATTTTTTCATAAATTTCAAAATTCTTATCCTCAAATTAGTATTTCTCAAATATTTTTTGAAATGATTAAACCTTTTTATGTTAAGATAAATCACACATGCACTACTTGTTGCTATAAACTACATATTGAATTCTCTAATCATTATGATGTTTATCGTTCTATATGTTTACATTTGCATACTAACAATGTTGTGCAGGATTGTGGCATAGAAGCCCCACCAAAATCTTCAAGAAAGTTCTTATCAAAAAAATAATGTGAAATAGAGGATGGCCAAATATTCTATAGGACAGCATGCTTGGATGGTTCATGCGAGCGTTGCGGTGGCTTGCAACAAACGCTAGTATGTCAACATATGAAAAGAACATATGAGGCAGGACAAAAACTAGTAGAGTTTAGGAAGTATAAAATAGTGGCATATGCTACAAAAGATGGGTCTAAAGCAAAAAGGTGTGAGTTGGTTATTTAGAAGATTCTAGTGTATCAGTTCATGTCCATGTTTCATGAGAATCTAGTGTATGAGTATGCAAGGCATACCCATAGAGCCCGATGGCTGGACAAACAATTCAAGCTATGCAAGGACACCTTTCCACTTGGTAGCATAGTATCGTTAGTTTGAAATTTGTGAGAACTACACTCTCTGACCACAACGTGAGGTCTGCGATCCGGTATTACAACTCCACCACAGTTTGATATTTTGTGCACATAGCATTCATACATCATTTGAAAATTACATGGGATGAAGGGAAGGTATTAGAGGTTATCACTTTTATATTAGTGATGATCACACATTCTCGAGTTCATGCAAGGTTGCTTCTAGATGTTCTACAAATCATTTGAATCAAAGGTGCATCATATGATTATGTATACTATGGTTAGATAAGCGTGCAACAGGTTCGCAAAGCGATGTGCATGCTCTTTTGGTTGTGCGAGGTTGCATCTCACTACCACATTCGCTTATATGTGGAACATTTGTGAAGAATGAATATGGAAAGGGAGAGCATGATGGTGCAAAAAGCATGCATGAAAAGAGCATTAACACGAGAAGAGTTAAAGTATACAGATAGTGCACAGTTGATAGATGCAAGGTCAATCGTCGAGTGGTGTAATGGTTCGATGGGTCCAGGTAATGAAGGTATGTCTTCAGTTCATAGATTTTTTTGGTTGATGGATGATACTAACATTGCACCATATGATGATTGTTGTACACTAACAGGATCAAGTGAGTTGCACTCTTTCCTTAGCTCAAATGCAGGTTCATGGAGTATCGATACACGTAAGATGGCATGCATTTGTTCTTCATGTACAATGCAAGCCTAGAATGATTGTGACTTAGGGGAGTGGGTTGACAAATGGTTGACAAGTTATCTTAGCCCACTTCACACATATCACCCTCCAATGGCATTTGAACTAACACAGATGGAATCATCAATCGACTTTGACCATGTATCGGATCTAGTTCATCCAGGTAATATATCTACTTTCTTAGTATTTGAAATTCCATATTGTTATCTTACTTTCTATTGTATTCATAATGTTGACTAATTTCAAGAGATATGCCACACATATAAATGCAGGGCATGTTTATGTAGTTATTGTAGATAAAGACAATGAAGAGGGTACAAAATATTACTTGTGTTGTTGTGTTGAGGCAAAAAAGAAATTGGAAGCCCCAATTATAGATGGAGAAAACATTGAATACCCTACAGGCTTAGTTGTTGTTACTGGAACGTGGTTGAGAAGGTACCCACATAAGAGTGTTAAACATTGGTTATTTGAGGAATTTGACACACATCGTAAGATTCTTCATTACTCAAACCTTGTCATGGCATCCAATGTTCGTTTGAGCAAATATGGGGGTAGACCTTTGAACAAGACCTTGTGGAAGGTCTATGAATCTGAATGAGGCAATACTTGACACAATAAAGAGTAAAGCAGACCCAGATGGTTCATTGGATTAATTTGTAAGTATATGCATAACAATTCTTATTAATTTATACTTGTATCCACATCAGTTTGGTTGATGCCAATGCTATCATCTTATTTTACTTTGTGTATATGTATGTAACCATGCAAACATAGATTGGTGTCCCCTTGCATAAAATGCAGATTTATGAGCCATCCAAGAGAATCTCAAGCAGAAAAGAAATGCAACATCCTTATTTTTATGATCTTGGAAAATCTCAATTATTATTTTAAGCCATTACAAAAGTGCGTGCAAAGCTTGATGATGAGGAAATTTCGTTATTCATTTGAATTTAACTCTATCATGACCAATTTAAGTGACGAGACATTATAAGAGCATCTCGAATTTCAATAAATTCTCATTCATAAGAGCATAGACAAGGAATCCTTTGAAAAATGCCTCAAAGAAATGTGTCCTCATGGTGATGGAATGGCATGACAAATGCCATGAAAAGAAAATTGCTATGGATTGTCATGGCATTTCACCACCATTGAGACCACATTTCTTTGAGGCTTTTATTCAAAAAGTTTACTGCCTTGTCTATGCTATTGCTTATTATTATGCTTTCTTTGAGATTTTTTCCAATCATGCATAGATTTTTGGAATCACCTATTTAGGCTTTTTATCCATAGCAAGGAAACTTTGTTGAATTTTTGCAAACATGTATGATTAATGTACTTGTGGGATAGAGAAGGTATCAAACTGCTCAAAAAAATGCCTCAAAGAAATGTGGTCTCATGGAGATGGAATGCCATGAAAACTACAAAAATTTTCTTTAATATGTGATACAAAGGGGATGGGACTTTAGTTAAAACTCAAAGTTTCAAGGATTATAGTGATGCAATCTCAAACACTCTTCCAGGCACCCTGATGGAGACAAGCCTCAATAGTGCCCTTATAACTTAGATGCTTTCCTAATGGACCCAAACCCTTGGAGTGATCTCAAGGAACTCAAAAAAACTTTTCTTGAATGATTTCAAAGCCCCAAACCTTTGTCTTAGACAAAACTCACTTTTTGCACCTTGACTAGGCTTCTAGCGATGGTTTTTTGAATTTTCAATCAACTTCCCCAAAGGAATCCTCAATATAATGAATGATTCAGATATGATTCATGATGATACACAACATATCAAATCATTTATGGCACTTGTTCTGGATCAAAGCTACCAAAATCTATTGTTTCCTCAAATTTAAGGCCTAATTAGCCCACTTTTTCAAAGAAACCCCTCTCTAAACTTATCCCCTGACTATGAAACTTTCAAAAGTGTTTTAAAATGTTCCCAAACCAAATATTTTCAAGGTATTAGTCTTCTTTGACACCCTCAACACCCTAAATCACAAAACCCTCAATAAATTGCTCCAAAACTAGGGCCTCTTGAAAATTAGCTTTCCCAACACTTCCAGAACCTTCTCTTGGACTTTTCACCAATAACTCAACATATCTAAATACCTTCAACTTAGAAATATACCTCTTATTAAGGTAGAACTCCTGCTACTACACTTTAGGCACCATTTTCATGCCCTTTTCCTTGCTAATACTTGGTGTACACCCAAGAATCACTCTTTCCTGCACAATAACTTGTTAGATATGTATAATAAAAGTTAGATATGATCCATTTGACAAGTTTTCAGTCACACTCTCCCATGAAATGGATCATTTATTCATGAAGACTCTCAAAACTATTGAAAAATTTATACTTTTTGAGGACAGTTAGCAATATAACACAAGAAACTGATCCCCAACGTTATTAGGTCATTCAAAAGGTTAAATTTATGTAAATAAAAGTTATTAAACCATCAAAATGAGAATGACACCAAAAGGAATCAGAGATTCATCAAAAAAACTCAAGAAAATGTAAAAAGATTGAAGTTTTTATTGATTTTCTGTAGCAGTCCATACAACACTTGCAATATCAGCCAACCCTCCATAAAAATGATTTCTCCAGGATTATAGAATCATCCTACAATTGTCCCAACTGATTAGAATTGATTTTATTACATTATTGTGATTAAAACTCCTAAAACTCACTTTTCCACCCAAAGCTGATTTCAAAAATTTGAATTTCCAACATTGCAATTTATTAACTCCTATTAACTATAAAGCTTCCAAAAATATTACATATCATCATTCAACCTTATTTAACCTAATTAAAACATCATGTACCTATTTAAACTCCTAGAACATCATTGTTCCATTTACAAGTCAATTTGGTCCTATGGTCCTTATCAGGACCCTTAGGACTTTTGATCTTCCTGTTACACTCATCCATGCCAAATGCCATTATAGGCTTCAAATGCTATAATTGATGCTCTGGAAAGGTTTATAGGCCTTCAAGACCCCTGCCATCTCCTGAATCTCCAAATGATCCTCAAGGAGCTTGGGTGCTCCTGCACCATCATGGCATTCCACCACCATGAGACCACATTTCTTTGAGGCATTTTTTTCAAATAGTTAATTCCCTTGTCTATGCAATTTCTTACTATTATGCTATGATAGATATTTTCTAAGCATCCATAGCTTGTTCGAAAGAACTTGTTTTAGGCTTTTAGCCATAGCAGCAAGGCAATAAACTGTTTGGGTAAATGCTTTGATAGACATGTATGAAAAATGTGTTAGCATAGACAAGGCAGTGAACTCTTTGAAAAAATGCCTCAAAGAAATGAGGTCTCATGGTGATGGGATGGCATGTGAATGCCCATGACAAAGAAGAATTGCTATGGATTTTCATGGCATTCCATCTAGTGAGACCACATTTCTTTGGGGCTTTTTTTCAAATAGTTTGTTGCCTTTTCTATGCTATTGCTTATTAGTATGCTTTGATAGATTTTTTCCACAAAGCATCCATAGCTTTTTAGGGCTTACCACTATTTTAGGATTTTAGCCATAGCAACAAGGAATGGCCCCATTTTGATAAAGAATGCTAGTAAACATGTATGATAAATATAGTATAAGACAAGGCAATGGCTATTTGAAAAAATGCCTCAAAGAAATGTGGTCTCATGGTGATGGAATGCCATGATAATCCAACAATTTTCTTTTCATAACCCCATGAGACCACATTTCTTTGGGCATTTTTTTCGACCAAGTTCATTCCCTTGTATGCATGCTATTTGCTTACTATTATGCTATGATAGATTTTTCTAAGCATCCATGGCTTGTTGAAACTTACACATTTTTAGGCTTTTAGCCATGTAACAAGGCAATGGCTTGTTTAGCTAAATGTTAACCTTGATAGACATGTATAGAAAATGTGTTAGCATAGACAAGGCAATGAACTCTTTAAAAAAATGCCTCAAAGAAATGAGGTCTCATGACCTGATGGAATGCCATGACAATCAAATGCTTTTGATTGTCATGGCATTCCATCAGGTCATGAGACCTCATTTCTTTGAGGCATTTTTTCAGAGTGTTCACTGCCTTGTCTATGATATTGCTTACTATTATGCTTTTGATAGATTTTTTCCAAGTATCCATAGCTTGTTCGAAAGCACTTGTTTTAGGCTTTCAACCATAGCAACAAGGCAACACTTGAACTATTTGACAAAATGCTTTGGTAGACATGTATGAAAAATGTGGTAATATAGACAAGGTAGTGAACTGTTTGAAAAAATGCCTCAAAGAAATGTGGTCTCATAGAATGCCATGACAACCAAATGCAATTGGCATTTGCTCCTAGTTATTTGTTATGCAATGTGAAGTAATTGCATAACTGTTTAGGTTGACTTTGTAAAAACTATATTGTAACTAAAATTTTGTCATCTATCAGCATCTAGTTATTAGTTATGAAACGCAAAGCAATTCTTTTAGTTTGAAAGATGTGCAATGCAATGTAATCAACATTATGAATATAAACTACAAAAATCTATTTTTTACTAAGTTACCGGTTCAGTTTTGGGTTCAGGATCGGGTTTGAGAACCTGGTTCACCGGTTCTGGAATTTTTTTTTGGGGTTGGGTTCATTTTGGGTTTGGTCATACAAAAACATATAAAGATAATAAATATATGCATATTTGTAGCAGTAATCAAGTTCAGAATACACCACCATATTAATAGTCAAATAACATAGCAAAAATACACCACCACTTTCATTGTGAAATATTAAAATATTAGTGATCTACTCGAACGTCATGATCCAAAATTATAAATTAAAGTTCAAACATAAAAATGTCAAGTGTTTACAATCAACCATTATTGATCATTGATCAATCTGAAAAGTGTGAACATTTTTCTGTGTGGAAGGAAAACAAGAAAATAGTGTTACATAATTATTTACATTATGAAAGAGCTAAAACCTTTTTCTTGCAGATCGTAGAAGAATCTCAGTGATTTTTTGGGTGTCCTTGCCTTGGAACAGAACTATCCTGAGCCATGAATGATTGACCAAGAATTGTGAGAAATAAATAAGAAAAATCACATGCAACTTGTTGCAATTTCGTTCCTTTGGAAAAAGGGTAAAGTTTTCTTTTCAGGGAGAATCTCCTTTAGAGTTTGAACGCATTGATAATTTTCAAGATAGACTTAGCCAAATATGTCATCTAGGTTTGAAGCTTTTAGGTAAAATATTTGCTTCTTAAAATTTTGTTCAAAATTCAAGATGCAGGCTCTCCTCCCTTAGGGAAGAGAAGGCCTATCAAACCTAACACTCTTATGCAACACTTCTTAAGTTCTTGTTGATGTATTATTAGATGCGAAGTTTCAAAATATGCATGGTTACATAAATTCTCATCTCACGACTATCATTGCATCAAATTAAGAATTTTCAATCCTTTATGGTCTAGACAAGAGAAGTATGGAGTAGTGTTCCAATGCTAAGGTCTTATTGTGAATCTCTTTGCTACGAGTGGCTCAAAAATGAGGAATCTGTCTTCTGCACCAAATGAGAAATATTCACAATATGTGGTAGGAAGGAATAAGTCCATAAGATTGAGTATGCAAGAACTAAGAATTGCAAAATTGGCTTACATTTGATTTCCAAACACATAAATTTTCACACTTTTCGATGTTCACACATAATTCAAAAAATATATGTGCGTAAGTTGTAAAGTATACACCTGAATACATGTAACTCATATCTATTGAACCATGAATTTATAATTTGCAAATATGGACACCATCGATAAAAAGATTTGTATTAAGCAAATAGCCATGTATACACATCAATATATGTCGATATAAATATAAAATATAGTTACAAAATAGTCATATACGCTAATGAGAATGCCATATAGGCATACAATGTCAAATATATCCAACACAAAATATGTACAAAATTGCCATGTAAGCATACAACAAAGGGCTCTGTGCATTCAAAATTAATTTCTCTCCATGCTCTGGTTCAAATACAATTCTCTTTCCCTTTGTTGGGCAATCCAGATGGTGATAAATTCATCACCCATTCTGCTGTGCTTTCGAGGTGCTCACCGCTGCTCCTCCTAGTGTTTAGCTCCTGGTGAAGTTTCAACTGTTACAATAAGAAGTAAAGACAATAATATATAGAAATTACATTATAAAAATTAATATATTTAACAAAATAATCACTTATGGCCATCTCACGATCACTCTCCTCGATGGAAATATTTGCACGCCGATGCTCAAGTGTGCTCAAGCCCTGTATAAACCATTCAAATAGGAATTAAACTACGAATCAATAATGGTTTGATTTTTCACTAGAACTAGTTCATCTATAACAATGAATGTAAATTGAAATTTAGTAATTTGCC
The DNA here is from genome assembly GCA_007258455.2 of Sequoia sempervirens. Taxonomy (NCBI): domain Eukaryota; kingdom Viridiplantae; phylum Streptophyta; class Pinopsida; order Cupressales; family Cupressaceae; genus Sequoia; species Sequoia sempervirens. The sequence continues at coordinate 12,752 of VDFB02096698.1, forward strand.
TCATACCTCCCCTATCAGAGCCATCGAGGATTGTATAGTGGAGGAAACACCAATATCCATTGCCCTCATAACATTTGGTGGTGTTTCTGTCACCAACATCTGAAAATAAAACAACAAATTATTCAATCACAAAAAAGTTACAATAGCAATCCATGTGATGGCTTATAATGTATGAGATCTAATGAATAAAATTTTGAGTACAAGTATTAAACAAATATATTTTTGATTATTGTTCTCAGTTGGAAGTTACGAAAATGCTGATTTTTGAATGATGTGTAATGCAATGTAAGGTCAACAATATGAATATAAACTACACAAATCTATTAAACTTAGAATTCATTACTTAAGTTCTCTTTAAATTCTATATTACCTCCGTGAACGTTTGATCAAATCTACTGGAACTCAGAGGTGTTTCCTTGAAACCTCCAATAGTACCCTATTCAACATCCAAAATCACATATTAAAATACCATTCGTAAAACAATGCTATTAACACATGTAATAAATTTATAATTTTTTACTAACTTTACATACCCCACGTATAGGTGTACGAAAAAAATAAGTAGGTGGATGACTGGTGTATCCTGTCTCTACATTGTGACCCTGCAATTTTATTAAAATAATAAAACTAAATTAGTTAATCTTGCATTTCAGTTTAAAAATTTAATAAATTAAATTCAATGAACATGCTGAATTTTACATAATTAATGATGACATATGCATGTAAAATGCTCGATACATCCTCTCCATCCCCGTAGATGCATACGGATCAGGCTGTGTAGTAGCATATGGATCCTGCATAGCACCCTCTTGAGTGTCGGTAGGGTCATATGAACAAGTCACCCCGCAAGATTGACACACATGGGTTTGAAGGCCACCACCTAAAGACTCCCCTAGATGGCATTGTATAATAGGGCTAGTGTGATGGATGATGACACTGCAGGTCCAAGGCGATCCTGCAATGTCTCTATGCCGAGCGCTCCTCCTTTTGCAGTAAGGGGCATCCCATGATCTGCTCATAGAGGCGGCCTAGTGAGAGGTCGTCTCCCTTGCCACGCAGGATCCGAATGTGCACCAAGCCTATCCTAAGCCGACCCCCACCTCTCCCCTAGAACTCCCTCATATCAAAATAATCTAGGATTTGGTTCAATATGAACTCACTGTATAGTTTCCTAAGAAAATATTGGGGACTTCACAGAATTATTGCGATTGGGTAATCAAAAGACCATATACCATCTTCCCTTAAAAATGGTTCTTAATCCTGAGTAGTGGCACCAATGAATAGGAAACCTCTTTGCATTGAGGGTAATATTTTGATTTTTAGAATTGAATTGAATAGAGCACAAATCACCTTTAGTAATTTTAAAATCTTTACTTGTTTTATATGATGAATTTGTCTCCATAATATGCCTAGTATGCCTCCTATCTTGCCATCAGGATATTTGTTGGGTGATTGCATCTACATTTTTAACATCTCTTTTCAATGAATTTGCTAGAGAATTCTCTCTTTGGTTGAGCATTTAGATCCCTTTCGACCTACTATGAATCCTCAAGTTGTTTCTATTGTTCTCGAATTTCATACTCAAATTTTTTGAGTGCGGGAGGGAATTGAGAGAATGGTGGGGGAGGTTGATTTTGTTGTTGAGGTTGATTTTGTTGAGGATTTTGCTGTTGAGGATTTACCTCCTCTTCTTGTCGAGGATTTGCAGGATTTCCTACAGATTTTAAAAAAACAATCAAATCTAACCTAAAACAAACAAAATCAATTTCAAACTAACAAATTCAAAACAAATAGTAAACAATACTTACCTCCTGCATCTCTTCATCATCGTGGCGCCATATTTGCAGACAAAATCTAGCTGTTCTTGATGAAATTTAAAGAAGTCCTTCCTCCTAGAACACGAGTGCAAAATTGAGGGTTTTTGGCTGCAGGCAGAGCTGAGAAACAGTGAAAAGCAAATGATACACATTTCACTTTTTTTTTCCTTTAAAAAGTACATAACGCGCTCGTGTTATAACACGAGTGCGTTATACATTTCCCCATTTTTTTTCCATTTGGCCACAAAAGTGCGACCAACTTCATGCACCCACCCCCACTGTATTAATGATTTTTCCCTAACCCTAATTAGGGATTCTCATATTTAATCTGAGCCTCTGATTTTAGGTCTTGAGCAGAAGTTAATCTCACTCGTCCATTCAAAATGGCATTTTCTATAAAATGTCATTTTCCTCTAATTTCTCGATTACACAGACATATTATACACTCTTGCATTTGCACACTTAGACTTTTCATAGCAATTGTTAACATATTTCATTGAGTTTTGACATCTTTAGGCATAGACATTCTTAGTCATTTAGGCATAGGCATTAGACTTTGATCAAATCCTTCAAAGCTTGGTGTAGGACTTCGTCAACGATTGCTCACACATTTAATCTGAGGACAACACATCAGCTAGCAAGGTAGAAGGTACTATGGAGGTAATAATGGAAAATTCAATTTATAGGTATAATCATTCTTTGTTTTAACTTCCATTGTATTTTGTAATTACTTTAGGTTATTGTCTTCATTGATTTACTGCTAACCTTTAATCAAACCTAAATTTAACCCTCAGTTACATTGGTGAACCTGACATTATGTAGAAAAAATTGTGTTTTTCTTGTTTGTTTTCACTGTTTTGCAGGTTATAGCCAAGAAGTCAAACAAAATCTTGTCACCTTCTATTGAGTACAAAAAAATGGGCGAATAAAATATTTTAAAACATTTTCTGGGTTTCGTAGATCTCGTTTTCAGCTTTCCAGAACTTTAAACAGTTTCAAATTTTGTTAAGATTTGAGAAAGTTATGGCCATTTTAGTAATCATAGTTTTTTAAGTTTTAGCTGTTAAAACCTGCATTTCCTTTTGCCTATAACAATTTTTTTGTGTAGAATCATGAAAAATACTTCCCAAGTTTTGAAGGTTTGATTTTCAGCTTTCCACGGATTCAAACAATTTAAAATTTTGTTAAGTTTTTAGAAAGTTATCGCTGTTTTAATTTGTTGCTATCATTAAATTTTATTTTTTTATTTTTATTTTTTGGTTACTAATCTTTGTTTACAACATTTGGCGGTTACTTTTCATGGGTCAAAGGAAAAAGTTTAAACTTCTAACTCGTGGTCTTGCAGGTTTGAATGTCAAAGAATAAACACTAAAATATTGTGTCTGTATTTTTCTTAGATTAGTACACACTTACTTTTAGTGCAATTAAAAAGAACAATGTCTTCTAATTTGCATGATTGTATTTGCAAAATGGTAGGCAA
>VDFB02096699.1:0-43010 GCA_007258455.2 Sequoia sempervirens
TCCAATGTATTCATGTTGAAATCTTTTTGTTTCTCTCTCTATGCGTTTTGGTGAACGTTGAAAAAATTTATCATTGTGAAAGAGAATTCCCTTAATCTTTGGAGGCGTATGTAATAGGATGAAAGCAAGTTCAAGCTTTCATGATTCAAACAAATTTCCTTCTCCAAGCCCGAGCGCCATCGCCATTCCCTCTTGCATCCGCATCTCAAAATTTTCAAGAAAAAGCAGAGGCGCTGAATTTTAGCGCTAGGACATTTTTTGAGAAGATGAGATTTTACCTACAACTGTAAGATGTAAGGGCGCTAAAATTTAGCGCCCTTGCATCAAATTCATCTCTCTCAAAAGCTGAAGTGCTAATTTTGTGCGCCATGACATTTCAAATTCACTAAAAAAATTGCCTAACACTAAAAGTGTAAGGGCGCTAAAATTTAGCGCCCTTACACCAAGAGCAATTTTCTCAAAATGTAAGGGCGCTGAATTTTAGCGCCCTTACACTTTTTTCTGACTTTTCCCAATTCCTTCCAAATGAACTTCATTTTTGACCAGTGCGCTCCAGAACCTCGTCTTTCTGCATTTGTGCATCGTTTTGCGTGCCTCGCCATCCGCTCCATGCTCTTCCACCCTCGTGCTCATTTCACGCTTTCCCATGTTTCCTAACAATTGGTGTTTGTTCTGGCTAGACGGATTGCAGTCTACTCTCAGAGATCGTCCAGTTAAGAGTGCTCAGTGTTCCAGTTTCTTTTGATGACTGCTACGAAACCTCCTTCTTCTTCGAAAGCAAAAAGCAAAAAGCAAGATGAAGTACAAATATCAAGGCGTCTATCCGCCAACTATGGTACTTTCGAAAGTTGAAGAAATTAAGGATACAGAAGTTGGCCATCAAGATTTGGTTGACTTTGCAAAGTTGACAGAGACGAAGCCTCTTCCTGATTCAATGAGGGCAATAGTACACAGTAATCTCCAATTGGTGGCAATGTTCCCCACAGCTACGCACAATACTGAGTTTGTTCTTCAAGTTGCGTCTCATTACATCCGAGAAAGCAGAAGTGTGATCGACTTTTCCGGGCACGAGATTCTGAGACTCGACCCCGATTTCTTTGACATTGTCTTCAAGGTTCCTCACATGGACAAATATATTGACATTTCTATATCAAAAGCACAGGAGATCTTTGATGCTGATCCTAATAAAGCCAAACAGTTGATAAATACTCAATGGCTCAAAAAGCCTAGATCGTCTGTTTCCAGATGGCCGAAAGGACTCCTGAGAAGTGACTTCAAAGATGACGTCAAGGATATGATCACGTTTCTGAGCAGAGTGAAAGGTTTGCCGGAATCATCCACCTTCCACGATTGGATGTATGAATACATCAGGATCATAAGGAGGCAGAAAGTGCATATTGACTGGGGTAAACAAATCAGTGATGAGCTGCACGAACAGTTGATCAATGCTCCTTCTACATTGAAGTTCTACATGACTTCTTACCTGGTGTACGCAGCAGCTGTGATGAGACAATTCCCAGGTCTATCTACAAAGGGGAATCGAATGATGGTGCCTGTGTATAGATATTTCTATCAGTTGGAGCTAAAGGAAAGCTTTCATCATTTCAGACGGGTCACTGATGCTTTCTTTGCGCCCTTACTCTTCAACTTTGATCCATCCTTGGAAAGAAGAAGAGTGTCTGATGAGGCTTATAAGGTGGTAAGTAAAGTTGGATGTATTTTTCTTCAATTCCCAACGTTTACTTACTTGAGAGTAGGTTGTTACCCCGGTTGTCCCTACATGCTACCACGTTATCCTTCGGATAAGTGGGTTCTCATGGAAACATCTGGAGCGGTGATGTCGGTCGCGAGAAAGAGCGAAGAAGCAACCTGGCGTGAATTCAAGTTCCCCATGACCATCGGCCCGGAGAGATATACTATCAAGATTTTGTAAAGGCTGAGAGTCTGTCTATCTTTGAGATGCAGATCTGACCATAAAGAAACCTCTGGTATAGGTTTGATTTTGACTCTGAGATGCTTCGAAGAAGTTGCAAAAGGTCACAACCTGGTACCATTTTAGAACTTATGCAAATGGTCGCGAGAGATAAGAAGCGATTCGAAAAATGGACTATTTCGCAGTTGGCGGTTCTTTCATCGAGGAGATCTTGGTATCGGTGACCTACGAGAAGGATTTTGAGGATCCTAGGTGATATCATAGAGCAGCTATCTATATGATGAACAAAGCGTTGCTAAAGCGCGTTACACCTTGTCTGATGAATTACGAAAGAGGTCACCAGCATGAGAGAAAGGCTGAGACCAATCCTAGCCAACACAGAAGAATAGTTACACAAACATGGTCATACAATGAAAAGTTTCAGGACAGACTCAGAAGGAGAAGAGTCCGAGGCAGAACCACGCCAATAGCAAGAACTTCGCGACAAAAACAAGTGTGACGTTCCATAGCCAGCGGAAGGCCACAGAGGATTCACAAGTTCTTGTTGGTAAAAAAGATGCAGGTATCCAAAATGAGAAATGGCGGAATCTCACTGCATCTGCATCTAAGGTAAAGCCATCTCGGAGATAGATTCAGATGAAATACTTCAAGCGACCAATCCATTTGAAGATGCGAGGTCGGCGGGGCTTCCAGATCTTGCGAAGAGGTTTGCGAAGCGGGCAAAAGTGCATTGAAGATTACGAAGAAGGATGTTTGAGAAGGTGACCGGAAGGTGAACCAGAATCGGAGAGGCAAGAGGGTGATCAACAGGAACCCGAGCATGATGAAGAAATAGCTACTTCTCCTCCCGAGAACGTAGTTGAGGAAATTCACAGAACATCATCGCCCGTGACTTCAAACGTTCCTCATACCCCTTTTGAGTCAAGAATTCCTTCACCTCCCGCTCCCTCGTCACCTATTCCTACCACGAGCATTCCTGCAGCCGAGATATCTCCTATCCCTGCAGCATCAACCCAGCTTGATACTCCATCAGTCACAAGCATTCATACGGTTGATATACTGTCAAGCCCACCATCGTCCATTCCTAGCTTGTCTTCGCCAACGTATGATATCACTTCTGAGAACGAATTCAATCGTTTCATGAATGAGTCAATGCGTGATCAACTCAATGTGTCAACTACAGGAGCAATGATGACAAACACTTCTCCAATTGTCACGATACCATTGGTGAGTTCAGATGTGACAATAACTTCGGAGGTGGCAATGGCGACTGACTTGACAGTAAATCCAGAAGTTCACACTTCTTTTCTTCCTCCTTGGCTAATATCTCAAGTGTCGAAGCATAAAAAGCAAATGATTTCTCCAGAGGAACTCGACCTTGAAGAGATAGTTCTTCCAAAGGCTAAAGGGAAGAAGAAGGCAAAAGTATACTCGAGGCTGAATGTTGATAAATCTGGCCACAAGTATGCTGAAATTGGCATACCGCCGAATCAAGAAGGTGATGTCAATATGGAGGACTACACAGTAACAAAGGTCCAGCTTGGCAAGGTTACCAACGAAAGTGCAAAAGCCGATGCGCAAGTCACTTTGGATATCTTAGCAGGAAGGCTGGACAAAGTTGAGCAATCTCGTAACATGTACAAACAGAGGGCAGAGCATTATGCCACTGTTGTAAAGAGACTTGCCGGTTCTCCAAGCAATGCACAACCGCTGACAGTGGTAAGTATTGAAGACCCAGCTGTCACGAAAGCTGAGAAATTCGCCTCCAAAGGTAGAGTGTTGTATGACTTTGTTGAAAAGATCATTGAACACGGATCTCAGATAATTTTGGCTGCGGATGAGAAAACCACCATGTTGGCCAAGCTCACCACAGAGCTTGACAAAGAAAAGGGCGTACTTTCCCAGGAGCGCAGAGACATGGAAAAATGCCTGTTGTCGTGGTCGGAAATGAAACAGGTAAAGCTCAGCAAATTGGTAGAGGTTGGGGTAATTCCCGACAAAGAAAAGTTTGTAGAGGTAAAAGAATCACTGAAACACAGGATCCAAGTGGTTCAATCTCTCATTGAAGACCTTCACCAAGTACAGGAAGATGTCGACGGGCATCGCAACATTCTTGATAAAAGTATCAGAGAGTTGCCTGGTCAACTTCTTGAGGACAATCGTATCTTCCTACCGGCCGCAGAAATATCCCTGATCTTCAAAGAAGCCATCATGAATTTGATTGACAGTTCAGAATTTGAAGCTTCTTGAACATCATTTGTGATACAAGGCTCACATTGGACGGCTTTGTGGCGCATCTTGTAGTGCAAGAAGGTTCACTCATACGCCACATGAGATCGATCACGAGAATCCACACCATTGTGGAGTACACCGTTGGTCCAGATGAGAAGTTCGTGCAGGAGACTAGGAGGAAATTTGAAGACTTCCGCGCCCAATGCAAAAAGACGTGAAGCAGCCTCCTATTCTCCAGTGTTAGACATTTCCGGTGCATCCCATAATGCATCTTGTAAATATTTCTCGACATTTTCGAATGTCATTTTGTAAATTGTAATTACACCAAGTCCAAAGATGTAATATTTTGAAAACAAATTACACTTTGACTTTAGTCAAAGTTAGGTGAGATCTCCAAAAATCGCTCACCTAACTTTCCTTAATTTTCTCAATCTCTTTCCTTATTTTGCTCATCCCTCTTTCTATATATTGTGAGGGATTTTCATTGTAACATATCTTTTAGTCTATTGCAACGAAGTGCTGCCCTTTTGTAAGCAAACTTGTGAAACTTTGCGTTCATATTTTGTGAATGAGATTCAATCAATAAAGGAAAGGATTGCAAGCCAAACTTTGTGTTGGATTCGATACTTTTGTAAGTTGATTTGATTTGGTAATGATTAGTTGGAGAAATCTGAAAGACTCTAAGTGGTTGATGTAAACTTTGTGTTACATCCGTTATTTAGATTGCATTGTTATTTTGTTTATCATTGGTTGAGTGATCTATAAGACTTTGCGCTTATAATCATTCATGCTCATGCATGTTCTTGTTGGATAATCTATGAGACTTTGTGCTTATAATTATTCATTCTCTTGGATACTTTGTCGAAAGATCTACAAGACTTTGTGCTTGTAATCGTTCGTGCTCGTTGAAATTTTGGTTGGATGATCTACAAGACTTTGTGCTTGTAATCGTTCATCGTTAGAAAATTGTGCGTCTAAGAAGACTTTGTGCTTCTAACGTATGACGAATACGTTATCGAATCGGAGCCACGATAAAGCTTCACGGAGCGACTTGTGCAGCCGTGAGCTTTCCATTTATTTTCTTTTTGTTTGTTGTTAATTATACGGTATCTCTAAACCCGGCTTTGTGAGATAGAGATATTGGCATTCTTACTATTTGGTTGTTAGTTTTAGTTATCAAGAATTCGGAACTTCCAACACGTGAAACATTGTAAACATCTTCTATGAAAAAAGAGAGAAGGATGAATGTAACACACCCCCCCCACTCCGTGACTTTCGTGTACATTGTGTAATTACTTTTGTGATTTACTATTGTTTCTCTTAGCAGTAAGAAGGGCGCCTCCCCTTTCCGAGAGGAGAGATTCACATCTCACATAGCTGTGGCTGAAGTCCAAGTTGTGTAATCTTTCGAAAGTTGATTACATAATTTTCACCCAACAGTTTTTTTGGCGACTCCGCTGGGGAACCTACATACGCAATCTGAGCCTCACGCTTCGGATTGAAGTAGATAAGTTTCCATTTTCTTGCTGTTCTTTTGTATATTGTTAACTCTGTAACACCCTTTGTATTCAGATTTACATTCTGGCGGACCGAATATATACAAGAGGATTGAGGGCTCAAGGAATAACAGATCCACTCTTTGAAGAGTTGCTGCAACGTGATTTCCCATTTACTCTTCCACGAGCAAGGTCACCATTGCAGCGGGCTATAAGCTTCCCTCCACGTAGCCAAAGATCTCCAATCCCAAGTGTTTGGTCAGTTTATCGCAGACGTCCTGTTCAAGCACCTGCTGTGCAACCAGTCATGGCCGCACCACCTGCAGGACCGTGGGGAAATGATTTTGGTCCCCTCCGTTTGACTCCACCTTTACACGAACTCCCCCGTGTATCCAAGAAGAATCTTCCAAAATTTCAAGGTGATGGCAAACAACACCCCGATGAGCACATATCCGCATTTTACATAGTATGCGGTGTTCTCGGCATTGAGCACGAAGACGTTTCTGTCAGACTATTCATTGAATCCCTTCAAGGGATTGCAGCCGAATGGTTCTTTACTCTTCCCAATGCTTCCATCACCAATTGGGCCACTCTTCGCACTAAATTTGAAGAAAGGTTTAAGCCTGCCGAAGATTCACATGCTTTATTGGCGCAACTCACCACCATGCGTAAAGAAGCTCACGAGCCTATGCGCGAGTTTGTGGCTAAATTCAATAAGTTGGTGACACGGATCCCCAATGATGCAAGACCAACGGATCACAACCTGAAATGCTTCTTCATCAACACCCAATTACCCAAGGTAAGTTTCTACTTGCGTAGGGAAAATCTTGTTAATGTTGTAGCAGCCCAGCAATTGGCTACCAGTCTAGAGGACGACATGATCCTTGCTGGAGAAATCAGGATGGGAACTAACGGAAATAAAAGGATGCAAGCCTCAGGATCTTCAGCATCCAACGCCAATGCTCCCACTGCCAGCTCAAATTTCACAGATCCCATGGTCCAAAGGTTGGCAAATGAAGTTCTCTCTCTTAAGAAGCAGGTGTCGAACAATAACAATGGTAACAACTACAAAGACGTCCCTAGGAGGACTTTTCCTAACTATGCTGGCAACAAAAATCAGAATCGTCTCCCAGCACCTCCAGGACGACTTGCTCTTGAAGCCTCGCCTGCTAACAATGCCGCTGGGTACTATGAGACTGAACAAGATGATTATGCTCAGCCCGAATATCCTGAAGAAGAAAATGCCGATCTCTTCCAAGAAGAAGAAATTGGATCGGCTGGCGACTCCAAGATCAGCTATTTGCAAATGATGGAAGAAGAAGAAGATGATTTGGTGACTGACGCTTATGCTGTTTTTACGCGGCATCAACAAAGTGAACTTGACAAAGCTCAAGCCGCTGCTGTCCTAGAAAAGGAGAAGCCACCCATAACGATTGCCAAAAGAGGATCTCCTCTCCCTTGGCAGCCTAAGAAAGCAGCAAATCCGCAAGTAAGTGCACCCCGTTCTTCTTCGTCAACTCCCATTGTTCCTAAAGCTAACCCTCCCGTTCCAGAGACCAGTGTGCCTTTTGTGAAACCAATTGGTGAAGTTACGGCTTCCAACCTACAAAGTTCTTTCCAGGCTTTCGACATCATTGACCATGCCAAGAAAACCAAGGTTCAAATGTCCGAGGCTGAATACCTCAAAGCCAACCCCGACCAATTTGACAGGCTTGTCAAGTTCGTAAATGATAAAAAGATCTCCCCAAGTCAGGATATTCCTCCTGACGTCCCAGTTACTCCTAAACCCAAAGTGTCACAGAGTAACCTCGTATCTAATCCTCCAACTACTTCTGGATGCATTGATCCATTTTTCATCTCACTACTTGTAAATGGTTTCAAGCTGAGTAACTGTGTCATAGACTCTGGTGCGTCTGACAATGTGATGCCCGCCAAGGTAGCTACTGCGTTAGGCCTTGAGATGACCAAAACCTTCAGCCGTTGCTTTTCCATGGAAAATAAGCAAGTGCCATTGATCGGTCAGATCAAGGATGCCCAATATGCATTCGCCGCATACCTGGAGAAGAAGATAAAAATGACGGTCCTCGTGGCCGATGTACCAGCTTCCTACGGTATACTCCTCGGACGCAATTTCTACAAAGATGTTGGAGGAGAGCTAAGTATGGATATGTCTGAAGCAAGAATACCAGTAAAAGGTGTGATGCAAAAGCTGATTCCCGAAAAGGAATCAAAGTTTTCAGTTGTTGAGTCCAATGATCCCAGAGCTCAGATTTTGTTCGAATCATCAGGCGTGGGAACTTACTACCTACAAACAGATGAGGTAGGAGAATCCTCAACTCAAAATGAGCTAGAAAAAGATGATACTTCATCAACTTCAGATGAAACGTCATCAAGAGATTTGTCCATCTCCGACCATGAATCTTCATCAGAGGATGAAGTCTTGGATTTTGACACTGTTCCAATTGGTGATTCCAACGGTGTCTGGCTGCTCGAGTTCGATGGTAGCTGCTCTTCGACCGGTTCTGGAGCAGGAATGGTTTTCATTTCGCCATCAGGTAAGTTTTTTCCTTTCTCCTTCAAGCTGCAGTTTGATAACACCAATAACACCGCCGAGTATGAAGCCTTGTTACTGGGAATGCAAGTTGCATTGAAGAAGGGTATAAAAAACCTTCATGCGCAAGGTGATGCCGAGTTGATAGTATGTCAAGTGAGAAATCTCTATCAAACAAAGAATGAAAGACTCAGGCATTACCGCAATCTAGTATGGGATTCCATTGAGGAATTCGAGGCTTTCGATATCTCCGTTGTTCCCAGAGAATACAATACTAGAGCTGATTCTCTTGCGATCTCCGCCACGCTCTTGGTACCACACAAAGACTTTCAAGGTTCTACCTACACCATAGAGTTGGTTTTCCGCCCAAGTGTACCTGACAATTCAGAAAACTGGCAGATTTTCAACGACGACCATCAAATTATCGCCTTCCTTGAGAAAGCTGAGAATTTCGATGAATTGTACTTTGAAGGCAGCGATTCTCCACTTCGAGAATCCGTGACCGATCTAGATCCTATCACGGGTGAGGAATATCTCCAACTCAAAGGGAATAAGATCCCTAAAGGATTGGTATCCTTGGAGAAACTTTTTGACAAACATGATCGCCACGTCAAGAAACAACTCTCAGATTCTGACTCATCTAATGAGGTTGAACAGATAAATTTGGGAACTGAGGCCGATCCTAAGATGGTCAACATTGGCAAATGTTGCACGACCGAAGAAAGAAGACAGTTTGCTCAACTACTGTAGGAGTACATCGACGTCTTGGCGTATTCATATGACGATCTAAAGTCATTTCGGCCCAAGGAAGTGCAACATGACATTCCTCTCAAGGTTGGTGCTTTACCTTACAAACAAAAGCAGAGGCAGTACAAGCCCAAGATTTCTGGAACGATTTTAGCTGAAGTTCAAAAGATGCTGAATGCGCGGATAATTTTCCCTATCCATCATTCAACATGGATAGCCAATATCGTCCCTGTTCGTAAGAAGAATGGTGAAATCCGCATTTGTGTAGATTTCAGAAATCTAAATCAATTGTCTCTCAAAGACAATTACCCACTTCCAGTGATGGATCAAGTTCTACAAAACGTAACTGGATCTGAGATGCTCTCCATGCTAGATGGATTTTCCGGTTACAATCAAATTGAAGTGAATTCAAGCGATCAACACAAAACCGCTTTCACAACGCCTTGGGGAACCTTTGCGTATCGTAGGATGCCGTTTGGTTTGATCAATGCCGGCGCTACATTCCAACGTGCCATGGATCTTGCTTTCCGTGACATAATGGGTAAGTTCATTGTGGTGTATCTTGACGATCTTATAGTGTTCTCCAAGCAACGCCATGAGCATTTCTATCATTTGAGACAAACTCTGGAGAGGTGCCGTCAGCACGGCATTTCCCTCAATCCCAAAAAGTCAACTTTTGGGGTGACAGAAGGTAAACTTCTTGGTCACGTAGTATCTGCTGAAGGAATTAAGATTGACTCAGAAAGAGTCAATGGAATCAAGTCACTCGTTTTGCCATCAAGCAAGAAAGCCGTTCATTCCTTTTTCGGCAAGGTGAACTTCTTGAGAAGATTTCTTCCAGACTTTGCTGAAAAGACTCGTCACATTGTGAACATGATGAAGGGTAATGCCACGTTTCATTGGACGGCAGAAGGAAAAGCAGCGTTCGATGACATCAAGGAGGCCATCGCTCATGCGCCCGTATTGGTTTGCCCTAATTACACCAAGGAGTTCGTGATGTACAGTTATGCTTCCGAGCATACGCTATCAGCAATCTTGGTGCAGGAAAATGATGAGGGTTTTGAATCCCCCATTGCATTCATGAGTTGTCCTCTAAAGAATTACGAGTTGAAATATTCTCAGATGGAAAAACACGCTTTCGCAGTGGTGAAAGCCGTCAAGCATTTCCGGTTCTACATTCTGGGCAGTCATGTCAAAGTCCTCATTCCAGATTCGACTGTCAAGTCTATCCTCACACAACAGGAATTTGGAACGAAAAGAGGAAACTGGATTGCTAAGATTCAGGAATATGATCTAGAGATAAAGCCTACTAAGCTGATACGTGGACGTGGCCTTTGTCAGCTCATTGCAGAAAACAATCCAGGCGAAGAGATTCCGGAAGATGAGGAGGTCTCAGATGAAGAGGTTGATCCTAGTACACTTCCGATGGTACTATTCGTTAGCACCACTGATGAATGGTTTTCCAACATAGCTCACTTCCTAACATACGGAGAATGTCCTAATCACCTAACTCCGAAAGAAAAAAGGACCGTCAAGCTAAAGTCAGCTAATTTCGTCTTGTGGGATAGCGGCTTGTATAAGCGTGCAATGGATGGAACATTTCTCAGGTGTGTTGATAAAGAGCAACAGCAAAAGTTGCTGAAATCTTACCATGATTTGGCATGTGGTGGGCATTTTTCAGCGCCAGTAACCGCTCACAAAATCCTGAGAGCAAAGTATTACTGGCCTACACTCTTTCAGGACACGTACTCTTGGGTGCGTAAGTGTGAATTGTGCCAACAATTTGTTGGCCGTCCAAAATTGGCATCTTTGCCGTTAAAACCTGTCGTGATTGATGAACCTTTCCAACAATGGGGCATTGATTTCATAGGTGCAGTGAATCCATCGTCAAGTGCTGGGCACGTCTATGTTTTGACGGCTACAGACTATTTCACCAAATGGGTGGAAGCAATACCTACCAAGCGTGCTACTTCAGAAGTAGTGTGCAATTTCTTAAAAGAGAATATTATTTCCAGGTTCGGTGTGCCGAACAAGATTGTTGCGGACAACGCTTCTGCTTTCTCGTCAAATGAGATCACGGAGTTTTGTTTCGAGCATGGTATCACTTTGTCACATTCTTCCGACTATTATCCGCAGGGTAATGGTCAAGCGGAATCTAGTAACAAGAATCTGGTAACTATAATCCGCAAGCTGGTGGACGAGAATCAACGTTTGTGGCACAAGGCTTTGTTTGACGCTTTGTGGGCAGACAGAATAACTCCGAAGCGAGCAATCGGCATGTCTCCTTTTCAGCTTTTGTATGGTTTGAATGCCGAGATTCCTATAACTTTGGAACTACCAGCCCTCAAGTTGGCTAAGGCCATTGAGGATGAGACGTTTGACAATTCTGTCGACAAGCGCATCATGTATCTCTCCGAATTGGAAGAGAATCGAGTTCAGGTAGCTGACCGCATTGCGGAACACCAGGATCAAGTGAAGAAGTTGTTCGACAAGAAAGCCAAGTCTCGAGAATTTCAAGTTGGTGACCTCGTCCTCCTATGGGACAAAAGGAGAGAGCCAAAAGGTATGCACGGGAAATTTGATTCGCTATGGACTGGACCTTTCCAAATACATCAGTTGCATGGTGAAAACAGTTTCTTGTTAGCATACGGAGATGGAACGCCATTTGCCCTTCCTCACAGTGGGCAACATCTCAAGCACTTTACGCAGTAAAGGAGTCGGCGTTGGTATGTAAATACTTTTTATTTTTTAAGTCCTTTCGAGTCTTTGTGTTTTGTTTTTGTCATCGTCGTCACCTGACTCCAAGCCCAATGGATGGATAAAGGCACTTGAATTCTGGATTTCTTCTCCCTTCGTTCTTTCTAAAGAACATTAGAAGAAGATCCCAGTGAGCCGGTACATTATCGCGAGAATCTATGGCCTTTCGTTCCCCACCGGATAACCCCCTCTGAGAAACTTTATGCGTTTCACACAGGGTGCATTGTGAAGTTGAATACGCTGTGAGTAATTTTAGAGTCACCTCGAAGTCGCGTTCCCCAAGTCTCGAATAGTCAATTGAGCATTCCTGCTGTTCTCCTAAAAGACCTTGAAACAAAGATCTTTGTGACATTTCTGTATTAATACTTTTGGAATTACGGAAGATGCAGTAGCACTGAAAAAGTGCGCCCCTGCAGGGAAAATCCAAAATTTGGCTAAGTCTGGAAATGTAAGGGCGCTAAAATTTAGCGCCCTTGCATGAAGTAAAAATTCCAAAAAATGCAAGAGCGCTAAATTTTAGCGCCATTACATTTTTTCTCAACACTTAAACTTTTTTCATTCCTCTGGCACGTTTCTTCACAATTTTGCGTTTTTCGTCAATCGTGCCACTTTTCGTGCCTAAATTTATTGCACGACTTGAGTTAGGTTTTTAATTTTCGTTTTGCGACTTAAGTGAATGAATTCATCTCTCATTTGAGTTGTTCACTTTTTATTTTCTCCTCTCCTCTTCTTTCCTGATTCCATTCCTTTAGGGGATTCCATTCCATTGGGGTCCTTCCTTTCCATTCCGTTTATCTTCCATTCCATTCCTTCATTCCATTCCATTCCTCCTTCCATTCCATTCCTTCCATTCCATCTTTTCATTTCCATTTGTCCTCATTCCTTCTTTCTTTCCTTCATCCTTCCTTCCATTAATTCCTCCATTCCTTTGATTTTTTTCTCTCTTCACCCTACGCATTCTTCTCTTATTCTCCTCTATGGTCGATTTTCTGTGGAACTTGTATCTATTCCAATGTATTCATGTTGAAAGCTTTTTTTTTTCTCTCTATATGCGTTTTGGTGAACGTTGAAAAGATTTATCATTGTGAAAGAGAATTCCCTTAATCTTTGGAGGCGTATGTAATAGGATGAAAGCAAGTTCAAGCATTCATGATTCGAACAAATTGCCTTCTCCAAGCCCGAGCGCTATCGCCATTCCCTCATGCATCTGCATCTCCAAATTCTCAAGAAAAAGCAGAGGCGCTGAATTTTAGCGCTAGGACATTTTTGAGAAGATGAGATTTTACCTACAACTGTAAGATGTAAGGGCGCTAAAATTTAGCGCCCTTGCATCAAATTCATCTCTCTCAAAAGCTGAAGTGCTAATTTTGTGCGCCATGACATTTCAAATTCACTAAAAAAATTGCCTAACACTAAAAGTGTAAGGGCGCTAAAATTTAGCGCCCTTACCCCAAGAGCAATTTTCTCAAAATGTAAGGGCGCTGAATTTTAGCGCCCTTACACTTTTTTCTGGCTTTTTCCAGACCTTTCCAAATGCACCCCATTTTTGACCAGTGCATCCTTGAGCTCCATTTTTCCGCATTTGTGCATCGTTTTGCGTGCCTCGCCATCATCTCTATGCTTTTCCACCCTCGTGCTTGTTTCACGCTTTCCCATGTTTCCTAACAAATTGGTGTTTGTTCTGGCTAGACGGATTGCAGTCTACTCTCAGAGATCGTCCAGTTAAGAGTGCTCAGTGTTCCAGTTTCTTTTGATGACTGCAACGAAACCTCCTTCTTCTTCGAAAGCAAAAAGCAAGATGAAGTACAAATATCAAGGCGTCTATCCGCCAACTATGGTACTTTCGAAAGTTGAAGAAATTAAGGATACAGAAGTTGGCCATCAAGATTGGGTTGACTTTGCAAAGTTGACAGAGACGAAGCCTCTTCCTGATTCAATGAGGGCAATAGTACACAGTAATCTCCACTTGGTGGCAATGTTCCCCACAGCTACGCACAATACTGAGTTTGTTCTTCAAGTTGCGTCTCATTACATCCGAGAAAGCAGGAGTGTGATCGATTCTTCCGGGCATGAGATTCTAAGACTCGACCCCGATTTCTTTGACATCGTCTTCAAGGTTCCTCACATGGACAAATATATTGACATTTCTATATCAAAAGCACAAGAGATTTTCGATGCTGATCCTAATAAAGCCAAACAGTTGATAAATACTCAATGGCTTAAAAAGCCTAGATCGTCTGTTTCCAGATGGCCGAAAGGACTCTTGAGAAGTGACTTCAAAGATGACGTCAAGGATATGATCACATTTCTGAGCAGAGTGAAAGGTTTGCCAGAATCATCCACCTTCCACGATTGGATGTATGAATACATCAGGATCATAAGGAGGCAGAAAGTGCATATTGACTGGGGTAAACAAATCAGTGATGAGATGCACGAACAGTTGATCAATGCTCCTTCTACATTGAAGTTCTACATGACTTCTTACCTGGTGTACGTAGCAGCTGTGATGAGGCAATTCCCAGGTCTATCTACAAAGGGGAATCGGATGATGGTGCCTGTGTACAGATATTTCTATCAGTTGGAGCTAAAGGAAAGCTTTCATCATTTCAGACGGGTCACTGATGCTTTCTTTGCGCCCTTACTCTTCAACTTTGATCCATCCTTGGAAAGAAGAAGAGTGTCTGATGAGGCTTATAAGGTGGTAAGTAAAGTTGGATGTATTTTTCTTCAATTCCCAACGTTTACTTACTTGAGAGTAGGTTGTTACAACCTGTCCCTTTACATGCCACTTCACTGAATGCTATCCTTCCTGGAGCAAGTGCGGGTTCCCTCGCGGTGCATACCGGCGTCAAGTAAAGAACGGAAGAAGCAACCACAAGCTGGATTCAAGTTCCCAATCGCACTTTCATCTAAGCAGATATACTCATCCTGACCGCACAAAAGGCTAAGTCCGTCGGCCGAGATGCGTGACATGACCATCAAAACCTGGCTGTGCAGGTTTGATTTTGACTACCGAGATGTCAGAAAGAAGTTGCAAAAGGGTCACCAACACAGGTACCGCTTTGAAGACATCTGGGCAGATTGCAGAGATGAAGAAGCCATTCGAAAGATGGACTATTGCAGATTGACAGTTCAACAAATCAGAGATCTTGGTATCGCTGACCTACCAGAGGATTTTGAGGATCCAGGTGATATCATGAACGCTGTCTATGATGAACAAGGCGTTGCTAAGAGGTCGTTACCTGCAATACAGTGGTCTAGGAAAGAGGTCACCAGCATGAGAGAAAGGCTGAGACCAATCCTAGCCAATACAGAAGAATGGTTACACAAACATGGTTATGCAATGAAAAGTTTCAGGACAGACTCAGAAGGAGAAGAGTCCGAGGTAGAAGCACGCCAACAGCAAGAACTTCCCGACAAAAACAAGTCAGCGGCCGTCCCACTTCTTCGCGGAGAGGCCCTAGGATTAAGTTCACTGTTGGTAAGAAAGATACCCAGGCTGTCCAAGAGACAGAAATGACGAAATCTCACCCATCTCGCTCTAAGGGTAAAAAGCCCATCTCAGAGGAGATAGATTCCGATGAAGAAGATACTTCAAGCGACCAATCCGCTGAAGATGAAGATTCAGCAGAAGCAGACTCCGATGCCGAAGAGGTTTCTGAAAGCGGGCAAGAGTCTGATGAAGATTCTGAAGAAGGATCTGAAGGTGACTTCGAAGGTGAACCAGAATCGGAGAGGCAAGAGGGTGATCAACAAGAACCCGAGCATGATGAAGAAATAACTACTCCTCCCAAGAACGTAGTTGAGGAAATTCACAGAACATCATCGCCCATGACTTCAAACGTTCCTCATACCCCTTTTGAGTCAAGAATTCCTTCACCTCCTGCTCCCTCGTCACCTATTCCTACCACGAGCATTCCTGCAGCCGAGATATTCCCTATCCCTGCAGCATCAACCCAGCTTGATACTCCATCAGTCACAAGCATTCATACGGTTGATATACTGTCAAGCCCACCATCGTCCGTTCCTAGCTTGTCTTCGCCAACGTATGATATCACTTCTGAGAATGAATTCAATCGTTTCATGAATGAGTCAATGCGTGATTAGCTCAATGTGTCAACTACAGGAGTGATGATGACAAACACTTCTCCAATTGTCACGATACCATTGGTGAGTTCAGATGTGACAATAACTTCAGAGGTGGCAATGGCGACCAACTTGATAGTAAATCCAGAAGTTCACACTTCTTTTCTTCCTCCTTGGCTAATATCTCAAGTGTCGAAGCGTAAAAAGCAAATGATTTCTCCAGAGGAACTCGACCTTGAAGAGATAGTTCTTCCAAAGGCTAAAGGGAAGAAGAAGGCAAAAGTATACTCGAGGCTGAATGTTGATAAATCTGGCCACAAGTATGCTGAAATTGGCATACCACCTAATCAAGAAGGTGATGTCAATATGGAGGACTACACAGTAACAAAGGTCCAGCTTGGCAAGGTTACCAACGAAAGTGCAAAAGCCGATGCGCAAGTCACTTTGGATATCTTGGCAGGAAGGCTGGACAAAGTTGAGCAATCTCGTAACATGTACAAACAGAGGGTAGAGCATTATGCCACTGTTGTAAAGAGACTTTCCGGTTCTCCAAGCAATGCACAACCGCTGACAGTGGTAAGTATTGAAGACCCAGCTGTCAAGAAAGCTGAGAAATTCGCCTCCAAAGGCAGAGTGTTGTATGACTTTGTTGAAAAGATCATTGAACACGGATCTCAGATCATTTTGGCTGCGGATGAGAAAACCACCATGTTGGCCAAGCTCACCACAGAGCTTGACAAAGAAAAGGGCGTACTTTCCCAGGAGCGCAGAGACATGGAAAAATGCCTGTTGTCATGGTCGGAAATGAAACAGGTAAAGCTCAGCAAATTGGTGGAGGTTGGGGTAATTCCCGACAAAAAAAAGTTTGTAGAGGTAAAAGAATCACTGAAACACAGGATCCAAGTGGTTCAATCTCTCATTGAAGACCTTCACCAAGTACAGGAAGATGTCGACGGGCATCGCAACATTCTTGACAAAAGTATCAGAGAGTTGCCTGGTCAACTTCTTGAGGACAATCGTATCTTCCTACCGGCCGCAGAAATATCCCTCATCTTCAAAGAAGCCATCATGAATTTGATTGATACCAGACTTTAAGCTTCATCAACACTTCACTTGTGATACAAGGCTCACATTGGACAACTGAAGACGATCTTGACAGGTGCAAGAAGGTTCACTCATCTCCATGAGATCGATCACGAGAATCCACACCATTGTGGATTACACCGTTGGTCCAGATGAGAAGTTCGTGCAGGAGACTAGGAGGAAATTTGAAGACTTCCGCGCCCAATGCAAAAAGACGTGAAGCAGCCTCCTATTCTCCAGTGTTAGACATTTCCGGTGCATCCCATTATGCATCTTGTAAATATTTCTCGACATTTTCGAATGTCATTTGTAAATTGTAATTACACCAAGTCCAAAGATGTAATATTTTGAAAACAAATTACACTTTGACTTTGGTCAAAGTTAGGTGAGATCTCCAAAAATCGCTCACCTAACTTTCCTTAATTTTCTCAATCTCTTTCCTTATTTTGCTCATCCCTCTTTCTATATATTGTGAGGGATTTTCATTGTAACATATCTTTTAGCCTTTTGCAACGAAGTGCTGCCCTTTTGTAAGCAAACTTGTGAAACTTTGCGTTCATATTTTGTGAATGAGATTCAATCAATAAAGGAAAGGATTGCAAGCCAAACTTTGTGTTGGATTCGATACTTTTGTAAGTTGATTCGATTTGGTAGTGATTAGTTCGAGGAATCTGAAAGACTCTAAGTGGTTGATGTAAACTTTGTGTTACATCTATTATTTAGATTGCATTGTTATTTTGTTTATCATTGGTTGAGTGATCTATAAGACTTTGCGCTTATAATCATTCATGCTCATGCATGTTCTTGTTGGATAATCTATAAGACTTTGTGCTTATAATTATTCATTCTCTTGGATACTTTGTCAAAAGATCTACAAGACTTTGTGCTTGTAATCGTTCGTGCTCGTTGACATTTTGGTTGGATGATCTACAAGACTTTGTGCTTGTAATCGTTCATGTTGTTCGAAGAATTGTTGCGTCTAAGAAGACTTTGTGCTTCTAACGTAGCAAACGGTACGTTTATGCAGATCCGACATTGATAAAGCTACGGAACGACTTTGTGCCTTCGTGAGCTTTCCCATTTTATTTTCTTTTGTTTGTTGTTGATTATTTCTGGTATCTCTACGCTTCGCTTTGACGAGATAGAGATATTGGCATTACTGCTGGTTGTTAGTTTTTAGTTATCAAGAATTCGGAACTTCCAACACGTGAAACATTGTAAACATCTTCTCTGAAAAAAGAGAGAAGGATGAATGTAACACACCCCCCCCACTCCGTGACTTTCGTGTACATCGTGTAATTACTTTTGTGTTTTACTATTGTTTCTCTTAGCAGTAAGAAGGGCGCCTCCCCTTTCCGAGAGGAGAGATTCACATCTCACATAGCTGTGGCTGAAGTCCAAGTTGTGTAATCTGTCGAAAGTTGATTACATAATTTTCACCCAACAGTTTTTTGGCGACTCCGCTGGGGAACCTACATACGCAATCTGAGCCTCACGCTTCGGATTGAAGTAGATAAGTTTCCATTTTCTTGCTGTTCTTTTGTATATTGTTAACTCTGTAACACCCTTTGTATTCAGATTTACATTCTGGCAGACCGAATATATACAAGAGGATTGAGGGCTCAAGGAATAACAGATCCACTCTTTGAAGAGTTGCTGCAACGTGACTTCCCATTTACTCTTCCACGAGCAAGGTCACCATTGCAGCGGGCTATAAGCTTCCCTCCACGTAGCCAAAGATCTCCAATCCCAAGTGTTTGGTCAGTTTATCGCAGACGTCCTGTTCAAGCACCTGTTGTGCAACCAGTCATGGCCGCACCACCTGCTGGACCGTGGGGAAATGCTTTTGGTCCCCTCCGTTTGACTCCACCTTTACACGAACTCCCTCGTGTATCCAGGAAGCATCTTCCAAAATTTCAAGGTGATGGCAAACAACACCCCGATGAGCACATATCCGCATTTTACATAGTATGCGGCGTTCTGGGCATTGAGCACGAGGATGTTTCCGTAAGATTGTTCATTGAATCCCTTCAAGGGATTGCAGCCGAATGGTTCTTTACTCTTCCCAATGCTTCCGTCACCAATTGGGCCACTCTTCGCACTAAATTTGAAGAAAGGTTTAAGCCTGCCGAAGATTCACATGCTTTATTGGCGCAACTCACCACCATGCGTAAAGAAGCTCACGAGCCTATGCGCGAGTTTGTGGCTAAATTCAATAAGTTGGTGACACGGATCCCCAATGATGCAAGACCAACGGATCACAACCTAAAATGCTTCTTCATCAACACCCAATTACCCAAGGTAAGTTTCTACTTGCGTAGGGAAAATCTTGTTAATGTTGCAGCAGCCCAGCAATTGGCTACCAGTCTAGAGGACGACATGATCCTTGCTGGAGAAATCAGGATGGGAACTAACGGAAATAAAAGGATGCAAGCCTCAGGATCTTCAGCATCCAACGCCAATGCTCCCACTGCCAGCTCAAATTTCACAGATCCCATGGTCCAAAGGTTGGCAAATGAAGTTCTCTCTCTTAAGAAGCAGGTGTCAAACAATAACAATGGTAACAACTACAAAGACGTCCCTAGGAGGACTTTTCCTAACTATGCTGGCAACAAAAATCAGAATCGTCTCCCAGCACCTCCAGGACGACTTGCTCTTGAAGCCCCGCCTGCTAACAATGCCGCTGGGTACTATGAGACTGAACAAGATGATTATGCTCAGCCCGAATATCCTGAAGAAGAAAATGCCGATCTCTTCCAAGAAGAAGAAATTGGATCGGCTGGTGACTCCAAGATCAGCTATTTGCAAATGATGGAAGAAGAAGAAGAAGAAGATGATTTGGTGACTGACGCTTATGCTGTTTTTACGCGGCATCAACAAAGTGAACTTGACAAAGCTCAAGCTGCTGCTGCTGTCCTAGAAAAGGAGAAGCCGCCCATAACGATTGCCAAAAGAGGATCTCCTCTCCCTTGGCAACCTAAGAAAGCAGCAAATCCGCAAGTAAGTGCACCCCGTTCTTCTTCGTCAACTCCCATTGTTCCTAAAGCTAATCCTCCCGTTCCAAAGACCAATGTGCCTTTTGTGAAACCAATCAGTGAAGTTACGGCTTCCAACCTACAAAGTTCTTTCCAGGCTTTCGACATCATTGACCATGCCAAGAAAACCAAGGTTCAAATGTCCGAGGCTGAATACCTCAAAGCCAACCCCGACCAATTTGACAGGCTTGTCAAGTTCGTAAATGATAAAAAGATCTCCCCAAGTCAGGATATTCCTCCTGACGTCCCAGTTACTCCTAAACCCAAAGTGTCACAAAGTAACCTCGTATCTAATCCTCCAACTGCTTCTGGACGCATTGATCCATTTTTCATCTCACTACTTGTAAATGGTTTCAAGCTGAGTAACTGTGTCATAGACTCTGGTGCGTCTGACAATGTGATGCCCGCCAAGGTAGCTACTGCGTTAGGCCTTGAGATGACCAAAACCTTCAGCCGTTGCTTTTCCATGGAAAATAAGCAAGTGCCATTGATCGGTCAGATCAAGGATGCCCAATATGCATTCGCCGCATACCCGGAGAAGAAGATAAAAATGACGGTCCTCGTGGCCGATGTACCAGCTTCCTACGGTATACTCCTCGGACGCAATTTCTGCAAAGATGTTGGAGGAGAGCTAAGTATGGATATGTCTGAAGCAAGAATACCAGTAAAAGGTGTGATGCAAAAGCTGATTCCCGAAAAGGAATCAAAGTTTTCAGTTGTTGAGTCCAATGATCCCAGAGCTCAGATTTTGTTCGAATCATCAGGCTTGGGAACTTACTACCTACAAACAGATGAGGTAGGAGAATCCTCAACTCAAAATGAGCTAGAAAAAGATGATACTTCGTCAACTTCAGATGAAACGTCATCAAGAGATTTGTCCATCTCCGACCATGAATCTTCATCAGAGGATGAAGTCTTGATTTTGACACTGTTCCAATTGGTGATTCCAACGGTGTCTGGCTGCTCGAGTTCGATGGTAGCTGCTCTTCGACTGGTTCTGGAGCAGGAATGGTTTTCATTTCGCCATCAGGGAAGTTTTTCCCTTTCTCCTTCAAGCTGCAGTTTGATAACACCAATAACACCGCCGAGTATGAAGCCCTGTTACTGGGAATGCAAGTTGCATTGAAGAAGGGTATAAAAAACCTTCATGCGCAAGGTGATGCCGAGTTGATAGTATGTCAAGTGAGAAATCTCTATCAAACAAAGAATGAAAGACTCAGGCATTACCGCAATCTAGTATGGGATTCCATTGAGGAATTCGAGGCTTTCGATATCTCCGTTGTTCCCAGAGAATACAATACTAGAGCTGATTCTCTTGCGATCTCCGCCACGCTCTTGGTACCACACAAAGACTTTCAAGGTTCTACCTACACCATAGAGTTGGTTTTCCGCCCAAGTGTACCTGACAATTCAGAAAACTGGCAGATTTTCAACGACGACCATCAAATTATCGCCTTCCTTGAGAAAGCTGAGAATTTCGATGAATTGTACTTTGAAGGCAGTGATTCTCCACTTCGAGAATCCGTGACCGATCTAGATCCTATCACGGGTGAGGAATATCTCCAACTCAAAGGGAATAAGATCCCTAAAGGATTGGTATCCTTGGAGAAACTTTTTGACAAACATGATCGCCACGTCAAGAAACAACTCTCAGATTCTGACTCATCTAATGAGGTTGAACAGATAAATTTGGGAACTGAGGCCGATCCTAAGATGGTCAACATTGGCAAATGTTGCACGACCGAAGAAAGAAGACAGTTTGCTCAACTACTGCAGGAGTACATCGACGTCTTGGCGTATTCATATGACGATCTAAAGTCATTTCGGCCCAAGGAAGTGCAACATGACATTCCTCTCAAGGTTGGTGCTTTACCTTACAAACAAAAGCAGAGGCAGTACAATCCCAAGATTTCTGGAACGATTTTAGCTGAAGTTCAAAAGATGCTGAATGCGCGGATAATTTTCCCTATCCATCATTCAACATGGATAGCCAATATCGTCCCTGTTCGTAAGAAGAATGGTGAAATCCGCATTTGTGTAGATTTCAGAAATCTAAATCAATTGTCTCTCAAAGACAATTACCCACTTCCAGTGATGGATCAAGTTCTACAAAACGTAACTGGATCCGAGATGCTCTCCATGCTAGACGGATTTTCCGGTTACAATCAAATTGAAGTGAATTCAAGCGATCAACACAAAACCGCTTTCACAACGCCTTGGGGAACCTTTGCGTATCGTAGGATGCCGTTTGGTTTGATCAATGCCGGCGCTACATTCCAACGTGCCATGGATCTTGCTTTCCGTGACATAATGGGTAAGTTCATTGTGGTGTATCTTGACGATCTTACAGTGTTCTCCAAACAACGCCATGAGCATTTCTATCATTTGAGACAAACTCTGGAGAGGTGCCGCCAGCACGGCATTTCCCTCAATCCCAAAAAGTCAACTTTTGGGGTGACAGAAGGTAAACTTCTTGGTCACGTAGTATCTGCTGAAGGAATTAAGATTGACTCAGAAAGAGTCAATGGAATCAAGTCACTCGTTTTGCCATCAAGCAAGAAAGCCGTTCATTCCTTTTTCGGCAAGGTGAACTTCTTGAGAAGATTTCTTCCAGACTTTGCTGAAAAGACTCGTCACATTGTGAACATGATGAAGGGTAATGCCACGTTTCATTGGACGGCGGAAGGAAAAGCAGCGTTCGATGACATCAAGGAGGCCATCGCTCATGCACCCGTATTGGTTTGCCCTAATTACACCAAGGAGTTTGTGATGTACAGTTATGCTTCCGAGCATACGCTATCAGCAATCTTGGTGCAGGAAAATGATGAGGGTTTTGAATCCCCCATTGCATTCATGAGTTGTCCTCTAAAGAATTACGAGTTGAAATATTCTCAGATGGAAAAGCACGCTTTCGCAGTGGTGAAAGCCGTCAAGCATTTCCGGTTCTACATTCTGGGCAGTCATGTCAAAGTCCTCGTTCCAGATTCGACTGTCAAGTCTATCCTCACACAACAGGAATTTGGAACGAAAAGAGGAAACTGGATTGCTAAGATTCAGGAATATGATCTAGAGATAAAGCCTACTAAGCTGATACGTGGACGTGGCCTTTGTCAGCTCATTGCAGAAAACAACCCAGGCGAAGAGATTCCGGAAGATGAGGAGGTCTCAGATGAAGAGGTTGATCCTAGTACACTTCCTATGGTACTGTTCGTTAGCACCACTGATGAATGGTTTTCCAACATAGCTCACTTCCTGACATACGGAGAATGTCCTAATCACCTAACTCCGAAAGAAAAAAGGACCGTCAAGCTAAAGTCAGCTAATTTCGTCTTGTGGGATAGCGGCTTGTATAAGCGTGCAATGGATGGAACATTTCTCAGGTGTGTTGATAAAGAGCAACAGCAAAAGTTGCTAAAATCTTACCATGATTTGGCATGTGGTGGGCATTTCTCAGCGCCAGTAACCGCTCACAAAATCCTGAGAGCAAAGTATTACTGGCCTACACTCTTTCAGGACACGTACTCTTGGGTGCGTAAGTGTGAATTGTGCCAACAGTTTGTTGGCCGTCCAAAATTGGCATCTTTGCCGTTAAAACCTGTCGTGATTGATGAACCTTTCCAACAATGGGGCATTGATTTCATAGGTGCAGTGAATCCATCGTCAAGTGCTGGACACGTCTATGTTTTGACGGCTACAGACTATTTCACCAAATGGGTGGAAGCAATACCTACCAAGCGTGCTACTTCAGAAGTAGTGTGCAATTTCTTAAAAGAGAATATTATTTCCAGGTTCGGTGTGCCGAACAAGATTGTTGCGGACAACGCTTCTGCTTTCTCGTCAAATGAGATCACGGAGTTTTGTTTCGAGCATGGTATCACTTTGTCACATTCTTCCGACTATTATCCGCAGGGTAATGGTCAAGCGGAATCTAGTAACAAGAATCTGGTAACTATAATCCGCAAGCTGGTGGACGAGAATCAACGTTTGTGGCACAAGGCTTTGTTTGACGCTTTGTGGGCAGACATAATAACTCCGAAGCGAGCAATCGGCATGTCTCCTTTTCAGCTTTTGTATGGTTTGAATGCCGAGATTCCTATAACTTTGGAACTACCAGCCCTCAAGTTGGCTAAGGCCATTGAGGATGAGACGTTTGACAATTCTGTCGACAAGCGCATCATGTATCTCTCCGAATTGGAAGAGAATCGAGTTCAGGTGGCTGACCGCATTGCGGAACACCAGGATCAAGTGAAGAAGTTGTTCGACAAGAAGGCCAAGTCTCGAGAATTTCAAGTTGGTGACCTCGTCCTCCTATGGGACAAAAGGAGAGAGCCAAAAGGTATGCACGGGAAATTTGATTCGCTATGGACTGGACCTTTCCAAATACATCAGTTGCATGGTGAAAATAGTTTCTTGTTAGCATACGGAGATGGAACGCCATTTTCCCTTCCTCACAGTGGGCAACATCTCAAGCACTTTACGCAGTAAAGGAGTCGGCGTTGGTATGTAAATACTTTTTATTTTTTAAGTCCTTTCGAGTCTTTGTGTTTTGTTTTTGTCGTCGTCGTCGCCTGACTCCAAGCCCAATGGATGGAAAAAGGCACTTGAATTCTGGATTTCTTCTCCCTTCGTTCTTTTCTAAAGAACAACTGAAGGAAGATCCCCAGCAGGAGCCAGCTGTTATCGCGGAATCTAGCAGCGCTCGTTCCACGGATAACCCCCCTATGAAACTTGTCCATTTCCTAGGATTCGTGAAGTTCAAGTACGCACAACGGGGTGATTTTTGAGTCACCTCGAAGTGCGTTCCCAAGTCTCGAATAGTCAATTCGAGCATTCCACCTTGTTCTTCTCGCAAAGACCTTCGAAACGAGATCTTTCGCGACTTTTCACTGTTAATACTTTGCAAATTACGGAAGATGCAGTAGCACTCAAAAGTGCGCCCCTGCAGGGAAAATCCAAAATTTGGCTAAGTCTGGAAATGTAAGGGCGCTAAAATTTAGCGCCCCTGCATGAAGTGAAAATTCTAAAAAATGCAAGAGCGCTAAATTTTAGCGCCATTACATTTTTTCTCAACACTTAAACTTTTTTCATTCCTCTGGCACGTTTCTTCACAATTTCGCGTTTTTCGTCAATCGTGCCACTTTTCGTGCCTAAATTTATTGCACGACTTGAGTTAGGTTTTTAATTTTCATTTGCAAAGTTAAGTGAATGAATTCGCCACTTTTGTTGTTTATGTTTTATTTCTTTTGCATCTCCTCTTGCTGTGCGTTTGCCTTTCATCTGCAAAATCACGTTTTTTGGAGATTCGCCATTCCTCTCTTCAACAAGCTTCGCGTTTTGCCCTGGTAAGACTTTCATTTCGGCTTTGTATTGTCATTTGTATATGATCTTTGTTCATACGCGTTTTGGTTTCTTCATTCACGTTTTTTATTTTCATTCGTTTTTTGTTCTTCTTTTCGCGTCCTCCTCCATTCGCGTTTTCCTTCCCTTTATGCAATGGAACCTTCATTCATGGTTTTGAATACGTCTTTCTCCTCTATGCGTGTTCATTTTGATGCTCATTCCTTCTTTTCTTTTCTATTCTCTAACCCTACGCATTCAATCCTTTGCTACCCAAATGCGTAAGTGTTCTCCATTCCTGCGTTTCTTTCTATTCACTTACCTTAGTCATTCGCGTTTCTGCCCTTGTCTCCCATTCGCGTTTCTTCCTACCTTTCTTCTCTGCGCGCAATATCACTTGAGAATTTCTATCCACACGCCATGCTTGTGTTGAGGTATCTTTGTTAGAAGTTCTTCATTCGTTTTGGCAAACATGGGAAAGATTCGCCATTGTGAAAAAGAATTCCTTTGACTTGAGAATGTAAATGTAATAGAATGGAGATGGTTTCGAATGACAGAAAGAAGTTGACCAAGCATCGACCTCTGCTAAAGCTCAAGCGCCTTCGCCATTCCTCATTGCATTTGCATCTTTAAAAATTACCAAACTTGCTAAAGCGCTGAATTTCCGCGCCATGACATTTTGAAGGTTCACCAAAATTACCTAACACTGTAAGATGTAAGGGCGCTAAAATTTAGCGCCCTTGCATCAAAGTCATCTTTCACAAAAAGCTAAAGCGCTGAATTTTAGCGCCATGACATCAGAAGAATGTCAGAAAATTGCCTAACACTAAAAATGTAAGGGCGCTAAAATTTAGCGCCCTTACACCAAAAGCAATTTCTCAGAATGTAAGGGCGCTGAATTTTAGCGCCCTTACACTTTTTTCTGGCTTTTTCCAGACCTTTCCAAATGCACCCCATTTTTTACCAGTGCATCCTTGAGCTCCATTTTTCCGCATTCGTGCATCATTTTGCGTGCCTCGCCATCATCTCTATGCTTTTCCACCCTCGTGCTCGTTTCACGCTTTCCCATGTTTCCTAACAAATTGGTGTTTGTTCTGGCTAGACGGATTGCAGTGTACTCTCAGAGATCGTCCAGTTAAGAGTGCTCAGTGTTCCAGTTTCTTTTGATGACTGCAACGAAACCTCCTTCTTCTTCGAAAGCAAAAAGCAAGATGAAGTACAAATATCAAGGCGCCTATCCGCCAACTATGGTACTTTCGAAAGTTGAAGAAATAAAGGATACAGAAGTTGGCCATCAAGATTTGGTTGACTTTGCAAAGTTGACAGAGACGAAGCCTCTTCCTGATTCAATGAGTGCAATAGTACACAGTAATCTCCACTTGGTGGCAATGTTCCCCACAGCTGCGCACAATACTGAGTTTGTCCTTCAAGTTGCGTCTCATTACATCCGAGAAAGTAGAAGTGTGATCGACTCTTCCGGGCATGAGATTTTAAGACTCGACCCCGATTTCTTTGACATCGTCTTCAAGGTTCCTCACATGGACAAATATATTGACATTTCTATATCAAAAGCACAGGAGATTTTCGATGCTGATCCTAATAAAGCCAAACAGTTGATAAATACTCAATGGCTTAAAAAGCCTAGATCGTCTGTTTCCAGATGGCCGAAAGGACTCCTGAGAAGTGACTTCAAAGATGACGTCAAGGATATGATCACGTTTCTGAGCAGAGTGAAAGGTTTGCCGGAATCATCCACCTTTCACGATTGGATGTATGAGTACATCAGGATCATAAGGAGGCAGAAGGTGCATATTGACTGGGGTAAACAAATCAGTGATGAGATGCACGAACAGTTGATCAATGCTCCCTTCTACATTGAAGTTCTACATGACTTCTTACCTGGTGTACGCAGCAGCTGTGATGAGGCAATTCCCAGGTCTATCTACAAAGGGGAATCGAATGATGGTGCCTGTGTACAGATATTTCTATCAGTTGGAGCTAAAGGAAAGCTTTCATCATTTCAGACGGGTCACTGATGCTTTCTTTGCGCCCTTACTCTTCAACTTTGATCCATCCTTGGAAAGAAGAAGAGTGTCTGATGAGGCTTATAAGGTGGTAAGTAAAGTTGGATGTATTTTTCTTCAATTCCCAACGTTTACTTACTTGAGAGTAGGTTGTTACACCGGCTGTCCCTACATGCTACCACGTTATCCTTCGGATAAGTGGGTTCTCATGGAAACATGCAGATAAATTGGCGTCGCGTAAAGAACGGCGAAGCAACCACAAGTGTGGGATCAAGTTCTAATCACTCATCGGCAGATATACTATCCTGACTGCACAAAAGGCTAAGTCTGTCTATGCTGAGATGCAGATCATGACCATCAAAACCTACAGGTATAGGTTTGATTTTGACTACCGAGATGTCAGAAAGAAGTTGCAAAAGGGTCACCAACATAGGTACCGTTTTGAAGACATCTGGGAAGATTGCAGAGATGAAGAAGCCATTCGAAAAATGGACTATTGCAGATTGACAGTTCAACAAATCAGAGATCTTGGTATCGCTGACCTACCAGAGGATTTTGAGGATCCAGGTGATATCATGAACGCTGTCTATGATGAACAAGGCGTTGCTAAGAGGCCGTTACCTGCAATACAGTGGTCTAGGAAAGAGGTCACCAGCATGAGAGAAAGGCTGAGACCAATCCTAGCCAATACAGAAGAATGGTTACACAAACATGGTTATGCAATGAAAAGTTTCAGGACAGACTCAGAAGGAGAAGAGTCCGAGGCAGAAGCACGCCAACAGCAAGAACTTCGCGACAAAAACAAGTCAGCGGCTGTTCCCACTTCTTCGCGGAGAGGCCCTAGGATTAAGTTCACCGCTGGTAAGAAAGATACCCAGGCTGTCCAAGAGATAAAATGACGGAATCTCACCCATCTCGCTCTAAGGGTAAAAAGCCCATCTCAGAGGAGATAGATTCCGATGAAGAAGATACTTCAAGCGACCAATCCGCTGAAGATGAAGATTCAGCAGAAGCAGACTCCGATGCCGAAGAGGTTTCTGAAAGCGGGCAAGAGTCTGATGAAGATTCTGAAGAAGGATCTGAAGGTGACTTCGAAGGTGAACCAGAATCGGAGAGGCAAGAGGGTGATCAACAGGAACCCGAGCATGATGAAGAAATAACTACTTCTCCTCCCGAGAACGTAGTTGAGGAAATTCACAGAACATCATCGCCCGTGACTTCAAACGTTCCTCATACCCCTTTTGAGTCAAGAATTCCTTCACCTCCTGCTCCCTCGTCACCTATTCCTACCACGAGCATTCCTGCAGCCGAGATATCCCCTATCCCTGCAGCATCAACCCAGCTTGATACTCCATCAGTCACAAGCATTCATACGGTTGATATACTGTCAAGCCCACCATCGTCCATTCCTAGCTTGTCTTCGCCAACGTATGATATCACTTCTGAGAACGAATTCAATCGTTTCATGAATGAGTCAATGCGTGATCAGCTCAATGTGTCAACTACAGGAGCGATGATGACAAACACTTCTCCAATTGTCACGATACCATTGGTGAGTTCAGATGTGACAATAACTTCAGAGGTGGCAATGGCGACCGACTTGACAGTAAATCCAGAAGTTCACACTTCTTTTCTTCCTCCTTGGCTAATATCTCAAGTGTCGAAGCGTAAAAAGCAAATGATTTCTCCAGAGGAACTCGACCTTGAAGAGATAGTTCTTCCAAAGGCTAAAGGGAAGAAGAAGGCAAAAGTATACTCGAGGCTGAATGTTGATAAATCTGGCCACAAGTATGCTGAAATTGGCATACCACCGAATCAAGAAGGTGATGTCAATATGGAGGACTACACAGTAACAAAGGTCCAGCTTGGCAAGGTTACCAACGAAAGTGCAAAAGCCGATGCGCAAGTCACTTTGGATATCTTAGCAGGAAGGCTGGACAAAGTTGAGCAATCTCGTAACATGTACAAACAGAGGGCATAGCATTATGCCACTGTTGTAAAGAGACTTGCCGGTTCTCCAAGCAATGCACAACCGCTGACAGTGGTAAGTATTGAAGACCCAGCTGTCAAGAAAGCTGAGAAATTCGCCTCCAAAGGCAGAGTGTTGTATGACTTTGTTGAAAAGATCATTGAACACGGATCTCAGATAATTTTGGCTGCGGATGAGAAAACCACTATGTTGGCCAAGCTCACCACAGAGCTTGACAAAGAAAAGGGCGTACTTTCCCAGGAGCGCAGAGACATGGAAAAATGCCTGTTGTCATGGTCGGAAATGAAACAGGTAAAGCTCAGCAAATTGGTGGAGGTTGGGGTAATTCCCGACAAAGAAAAGTTTGTAGAGGTAAAAGAATCACTGAAACACAGGATCCAAGTGGTTCAATCTCTCATTGAAGACCTTCACCAAGTACAGGAAGATGTCGACGGGCATCGCAACATTCTTGACAAAAGTATCAGAGAGTTGCCTGGTCAACTTCTTGAGGACAATCGTATCTTCCTACCTACCGCAGAAATATCCGCATCTTCAAAGAAGCCATCATGAATTTGATTGACTGCACTTCCGGCTTCACCGAACATCATTTGTGATACAAGGCTCACATTGGACAACCTGAAGACGCATCTTGACAGGTGCAAGAAGGTTCACTCATCCGCCATGAGATCGATCACGAGAATCCACACCATTGTGGATTACACCGTTGGTCCAGATGAGAAGTTCGTGCAGGAGACTAGGAGGAAATTTGAAGACTTCCGCGCCCAATGCAAAAAGACGTGAAGCAGCCTCCTATTCTCCAGTGTTAGACATTTCCGGTGCATCCCATTATGCATCTTGTAAATATTTCTCGACATTTTCGAATGTCATTTTGTAAATTGTAATTACACCAAGTCCAAAGATGTAATATTTTGAAAACAAATTACACTTTGACTTTGGTCAAAGTTAGGTGAGATCTCCAAAAATCGCTCACCTAACTTTCCTTAATTTTCTCAATCTCTTTCCTCATTTTGCTCATCCCTCTTCCTATATATTGTGAGGGATTTTCATTGTAACATATCTTTTAGCCTTTTGCAACGAAGTGCTGCCCTTTTGTAAGCAAACTTGTGAAACTTTGCGTTCATATTTTGTGAATGAGATTCAATCAATAAAGGAAAGGATTGCAAGCCAAACTTTGTGTTGGATTCGATACTTTTGTAAGTTGATTCGATTTGGTAGTGATTAGTTCGAGGAATCTGAAAGACTCTAAGTGGTTGATGTAAACTTTGTGTTACATTTATTATTTAGATTGCATTGTTATTTTGTTTATCATTGGTTGAGTGATCTATAAGACTTTGCGCTTATAATCATTCATGCTCATGCATGTTCTTGTTGGATAATCTATAAGACTTTGTGCTTATAATTATTCATTCTCTTGGATACTTTGTCGAAAGATCTACAAGACTTTGTGCTTGTAATCGTTCGTGCTCGTTGACATTTTGGTTGGATGATCTACAAGACTTTGTGCTTGTAATCGTTCATGCTGTTCGAAGAATTGTTGCGTCTAAGAAGACTTTGTGCTTCTAACGTAGCAAACGGTACGTTTATGCAGATCCGACATTGATAAAGCTACGGAACGACTTTGTGCCTTCGTGAGCTTTCC
Source organism: Sequoia sempervirens (assembly GCA_007258455.2). NCBI lineage: Eukaryota > Viridiplantae > Streptophyta > Pinopsida > Cupressales > Cupressaceae > Sequoia > Sequoia sempervirens. The sequence continues at coordinate 30,911 of VDFB02096699.1, forward strand.
CATTTTATTTTCTTTTGTTTGTTGTTGATTACTTCTGGTATCTCTACGCTTCGCTTTGACGAGATAGAGATATTGGCATTACTGCTGGTTGTTAGTTTTTAGTTATCAAGAATTCGGAACTTCCAACACGTGAAACATTGTAAACATCTTCTCTGAAAAAAGAGAGAAGGATGAATGTAACACACCCCCCCCACTCCGTGACTTTCGTGTACATCGTGTAATTACTTTTGTGTTTTACTATTGTTTCTCTTAGCAGTAAGAAGGGCGCCTCCCCTTTCCGAGAGGAGAGATTCACATCTCACATAGCTGTGGCTGAAGTCCAAGTTGTGTAATTTGTCGAAAGTTGATTACATAATTTTCACCCAACAATAATGAATATGTCATATTTAAAGCAATAGGATTGACATCTTCATCATATTTCCTCTAAGTCAAAATAATGGCACTACAATGTTTTAAAGAAAATGAATAAATATAAAATAGTTTGTTTTAATATGGGTTGATTAGAATTGTATATTAGTAATTGACCTCTTCATTTTTAAAAGTGAATATTTTGATTCTAAACTAATATTGAAAAAATATTGTTATATAAATGTTATAACTATATTTCTTAATTATATATTAAAATATATTATGCCATAAATATAGACTCAAAAGCATTGTGCATTTAGTTCATGGACTAAATTGATATATCAATATAGTTGTTCATACCTTTTTTAATAAAATAAGGGACTACTAACAATCTTAAATTTATTCAAAATGGTAAGAAAGAATAAATGGGAACCACTCATCGAACTACATGTGCAAGAAATTCCCAACCAAGGGAATCACTTCTCAAATGATGACCTTGAATGGACACCTATTGGAGATGACAATGGTTAGATGGACTTATGTGCTGCAATCCCTCTTGAAAGACTCCCTCACTTTGTCCAAGGAGAAGGATATTTATAGAGTATAAAGACAACATTAATAAGCTCAAGTATATCAAACTTTAAATAAACATAATTTCTCTCTTGGTGGGTACAAGAATAAACTAAATTAGGGCCAAGGATATTTTGAGTCTACATGATTAAAATTGAAGAACTAGACAAAAGGCCCTTGGGGAAGATATAACACTTAGAATACACTATGGGCTCAAGGTGTATCAGGCTACCATAGAAGAGAAAGTAGAGCTTAGCCCCAACATAAAGATGACAAATTAACATAAGGGAAATGGATACAACCAGGCATGTAAACACAAGAATTTATCCCTAAAATGGACTTGTCATAATTGATTATTGTTAGGGAAACAAAGCTACCATAAGGACCAAATTTAAGACAATACAATATTGGGAACCAATGAGGGCCACACTACATGTAGATCAAACTCACTTGAAACCTTGGAGATCAATTGACCACATGGAGTGCACCTTAATTTGATATTGCTTGATGCAAGGAAAGGTCCAAGAGACTAATGAAGGATTATCAAACAAAGTAGCTCAATGAAACAAAAACATAGAAATGTGGTAGCAAGGAGAAAAAATCAAAGAATGGCAATTATCTTTATTGATTCTCAACAAAAATACATCTAGCATGGAACACATACTCATAACTTTGTGCGACATTGAATACTATAAAATTTAAAGATCTTACAATTTCAAAGGATAACTTTTATGGAGTAACCAATAGTTACTATTATTTTGGAAGTGTGTACTTATACACATAAAGGGACTAAAAAACCTATATTACAATATCTAAGAGATATAAATGACCTCAAATTAGTATGTCATTAAGATTTAGAATTATCATCTTAAGGGTATCAAACAAACCCATATTTTTTGGACATGTTACAATAGGGTAAAAACACAATCCTGTGTCACACTTTATAAAGGAATCGACCAACAACAAAAAAAATTATGAACTTCAACCATATAAAAGTGGTCTTTATATTTTGAAGTTCAAAATGATGTAAACTGATGAAATGTAGAAATTTTGAAGAAGTTTATTCCTATAATTTTTCAAATTTTTAAAAAAATTGTTTTCATTACTTTTTTATCAATTTAAGAACAAATTTTGGAATGCTGAAAATTTTAGAAAAAAGTGACTTCACGGGCTATCAAGAAATAAATTGAAAAAAACTTCATTTCTCCCTAAATTTTTTTTCTCCAAATAGGTATCTTCAATATCTTGTGCATGGAAGGAGGATGATCCCGCAGTGCAATGGTAAGTTGCAAGCAACAACTTCCCTATTGTCTTGAGTTTGAACCTCACCAGTGGAAGGTGGGACAAACTATTGTTGGCCAGAGAATGAAGGGAATGTTGGATGATGCACGAATGATGGAGGAATGCCTGTGCAAGGGTGGCAGCGATCGACACACAAAGGATGGGATGGGTGGCGTGCGCTATTGCGGGGTTTGGGAGCTAGAGGGATCGATAGAGAGGTGGAGCTAGAAGGGGTGTTTAGATAGAGGATTGGCGCTAGGTCCTGTAGGGAGCTTAGCGAGAATGCAGGAAAGTGAAACAGACAGGTGGATTGGTGTCGGGTCCTGCAGGGAGCTTGGCGGGAATGCAGGCAGGCGTAGTAGATGGCAGAATGACATCGGGTCCTGCAGGGAGCTTGGCAGGAATGCAGGCAGGAGTAGGAATATGAATGGCGGGTATGAGGTCCCCTAAATGTGGCCTCACCAGTTCATAGCTCCAGTCAAAAGCAATGGGTGTTTCCCCTTAGCAACGATTTATCAAGCAAAAAAAAAATCTTGTGCATGGAAAAAAAATAAAATTTTGATATATATATTTTTCTCGTAATAACATTTTAAAGTCAAACTTGTCAGAATTCGAAAGTTTTCACGGGTCATCAACTATTGTCTATTTTTTTAATCATTTAAAAAAAAAAACCCCTTTTGAAGAAGACTCTCTCCTCTTGTGCCCCATATATTCTTTTAAAAAAATTAATATGTTTTACTCTTTTTTTTTTTAAATTTCTAATCAACCTCATTTTTAACTTTAACAACCTACTTGCATTATTTTAAAAATAAAACATATTAAAACTAATCAAAATATTAAAAAAATTACATATTCGGATTCACCACTTTGAGCTCTACAAAAGGGTATTTTTTTTAAATCATCATTATGACTAAAGAAATTCTTAGCTAAAGTTGAAAGTTTCAGAAAATTTTGAAAAAAGTTGAGTTGGCTGCCAACTAGGATGCCACATAGATAGTTTCAGTAGAAACAGTTTCTATAAAAAGGGTTTCGACCAAAACTTTTTCTATAGAAACCCCGCACAATAAAATAAGCCAATTTAAGCCAATTTGAAAGCGGCAAAGGGAATTTTTTTTTTTTTTTGGATTCAGCCAAAACATATTAGACCAAAACCTTGTGTGCCACATACAAGCCACGTGGTTTTTGTCGAAACCTATTCGGTTGAAACATTTCTTGCCGAAAATGTCTTGCTCGAAACTATTTATTTGGCTGAAAGTGTGACACAACTTTGTGCTTTTACCCAATACTAAGATTGAAGTTCTTTTTTATTCCTGTCCCAAGATAATGGAAAGAATATAAGGTCCTCATATTTGAAAAAAAAATTAAACTCAAAGCTCAAAATGGGATGTGGTATGAATAGACAAGCCTCCATACATTCAATAAGGAATTGATAAGATTTAGACTATGTAAACTAAATTAATGCAACTCTAGTTATTCATGGAAGATGAAACACTATGTAATCACTATTGCACATCACAAACTATCAATGCAAGGATAATAAATGAAAGAACCATTTGTGAACAAGTGCAATGAGAAAACCACATATAAATCCCATTCTTTCAAGGAAAAAATAATTAAGAACCATCCATATAATTTAGGATAAAGTGTGTACTCCAATTTGTGGTGCATAAAAAGAAGCCTACTAAAAAATCATAAAAGAAAGAAAATAATTCATATGTAAGTTGTTGAAATATTGTGGATGGGTTGAGGATTCTCCAACATCAAACACCATATAACTTACATATCAATATAACATGTATCTGAAGAGAATTTAATAAAATCAAGAATACAAATCACATAATCTCAACCATAATTCTAATCATTTATGTAGTAAGCTAATACAAAAAAATAAAATAAATTCATTTATCATATTAAGTGAACATAATTACATACATGATATATGATAACATAAGAAAACCATTAGTTTCCAATTTGGAATATCTCCATAAACATGTTGCAATCTTGATGAAATGGAATTAGTCATTTATAGACATAACAAATCAAGAATATCTATGACTTGAGTAAAATTATTCTAACTATCATAGATCAACTCCACATGCATCCTTGCAAGATTCCTTCTAACCACCATGGCCCAAGCCTATAGGTATCCTCATAGGGTCCCCTTTGACTACCATGAGTCAAGCCAACTATGCTTTGGCCAAAGATTTGTAGACTAAGATCATCCGTCCTAAGTTTTCTCACAAAAGAACCATAGTTTGTAAATGTGTTAACACTAAAAATAAATAAGCGTAAGTGACAAATTATGCTAAGGTATTTTCTCTTTAGGATAATAATAAAATCATATAGATCTAATCTCATGTTTGAATCTATAATAATAAGTATATGTGAATCATATACTTCTTGTGATATGAATGCGTTACCAAGTCTCTCTCATATATAAAATCATATTATAAAATTTGATGCAATAATTCAATCAAACATTCCTTAGTTTGTATCCTTAATCAATAAATTTAATAAATCATATTTCCATGATCAACATAGTTAAGGACTTAATTCATAAAATAAAGATATTCGTCATAATATATGTTCACAATTTCAATGGTGAAATGCAATGAAACTCTAAATCAATCATGTTTACTATCATAATTCAAAGATTAATATAATCTTATAATATAAGTTAGGTTCTTCAGTCACATGGATATCAACCATTCAATTATATAATTGTTGATACAATGTTTGTATCTTCAATAAAGCAATATTTTATTATGAATGATTATTTACATAATATACTATTTAACTCACTCCTAGTCATGCTTAAGCTATTCACTAGTTCTTGTCTATCTTTTATGAGAATTCCCAAATCAATTATAGATTATTTCTTATTTGAACTAATTCTAAGAATACATTTATTAGTTTAATTAAATACTGGATTTGACTAATTTATAACCACCCCACAACCCAACCCTCCACAACAACCTCTTTGACTACTTTGTATCTCCTTATACTAATTAGAGTTTTCTTATATATTTGCGACAAGGTATTTATATTCACTAACTAGTTTCAATTTCTTTTGTAGACATATAGAAAAATTTATGAGAAATAAATATTTTAATTAATAAATTAAAATTATACCATCTAATTTATAACTTTCTAATATCATATAAGGGAGAGGAGCCGATCGTGGGCATAGGACGTATCGTGGGTATACTTTTGGATAGCTTGGGGCCCACTTTTGGGAAATAAAAGTGCCAATGAAAATTTTAAATATGCTTTTAAATATGATAGGATAGGTTTATATAAAATTCAAAATATGTCCTATCATAGGTAGACTTTTTTATTGCCACCTTCTCAATATTAGGTGAATGCAACTTGACATTTATTTGCCAACTTCACAATATTAAGTGAATGCATCATGATAAACTTATTTCCACAATATAAATAATCTTTGCCACCTTCCCAATAAAAGGTTGTTGTAAATGAATTTTTTTTATCCAAAATATATGTCTTATTGCATTAAAAGTGAGCTGACATGCACTCAAAGTGAGTTGACATGTACAAAAGACATTATCAACTGAATAAGTTGCAAATATATTTTAACAAAATTCATTTAAATATGTCCCATTTCTCACCGTCCTTTTACAAACTACTGGTTCCTGGGTGTCCATATTAACCAATCATTTTCTGAATTTAACTGTAAAATTGAAAAAACCAAACTCTTAGGCTCACTATGCATTGCAATTTTTCATTAAAACACGTAATTATTATAGTATTATTTACAAATCAACATAAAAAATAATAATCATAATAAAAATTTAAATCTGGTTAGAGTTAAAAAAAATTAATATCATTTCAAATCACCAACCAAAAATCCAATGTACATATGAAGCTATCACTTCTACCATTAATTCATTGAATGCAAATCAAATTCCCTCCTAGAATTCAAAATTATCCACTTGCTACCAATTCAAATTCTACCAACCTATTTATTTATGCAAGCAATGCTCAGTTGTGCGATGCAAGTTACCTATCAACTAATTCAAATTTCTCACTTTGTGTTGGATAATCCTAAGCGACAATGATCTCCTCCAAATCGATGTAGTCTCCTCCTTCAACTTCTACAGTAAGTCTCAATACCTGCCTTGGCTATTACTTATGCATTCCTCTATGAATTCGTCTGTGAAATTGCCTTGTCCATTTACATTTAAATGAAATGAACATGTGTTCATTTTCATAGCTATAGTTTATGCATTTCATAGCTATAGTTTATGCTGTCATCGACCACTCTCCCTTAAAGATTAAGTTGTTATGTTCATACTTACGGTTCAAATATTTCCAACCCTTTCCAATACAACATTATGATACATACATATATATATTGCACAGATACATAGATACGTATGTTTCCTATAGCCCTGTTCATTTTCAGTAAACTTACACATTTATCTATCTCTGCAATATATATATATATACACACACACACATATTTTGCTATATATGTATATTGCATATTGAAATTTTTATAATACTGTAAATTTCAACAACAGTATGGTACCCATATTTCCAACCCTTTTTGATGCATACATACATACATACATATATATATAGCAGGGATAGATGGATACATAAGTTACCCATATCCTTCTTGATTTACATTCAACTTAATTAGATGTATGCTTTGTTTGTTCTTCAATTAAAGTGACTGTAAATATCAGCCCCTTGTCCTTACAACCAATTGTGATAATGGATAACTCCTACTTATGTTATAACCATTTATTAAATAGTAGATACATATATATATATAATGCAGAGATAGATAGATACATAAGTTTCCTATACCAAGTTGTCACATACCATACCCACCATATGTCATATGTCCAAAACTATACCCATGATATGTCCTATGCCCACAATCAGCTCGTCTCCCTTATGTGTATGCTTTGTTTGTTCTTCAATTTAACTGTACAACCAACTGTGATAGTGGCTAACTCCTACTTATGTTATAACCATTTATGAAACAACATATATAACTTGAAACAATAGTAATATATATATATATACATATACATATATATACATACATATACATATACATATAAATATACATATACATATACATATACATATACATATACATATATATACATATATATACATACATACATACATACATACATATATGTGTGTGTGTGTATTGCAGAGATAGATACATAAGTTTCCTATACCCTTCTTCATTTACAATCAACTTAATTAGATGTATGCTTTGTTTGTTCTTCAATTAAAGTGACTGTATGGTAACCATTTCTCAAACAACATTATGAAACATTTACATAACTTGAAATAGTAGTATGATAGAAATATTTCAAACCCTTTCCTGTATCATATTGCACTTTCAAGTTATTTCATATTGTTCTTTTAAGATTTATCCGTATCATAATGCTCTTTCAAGATATACATATTTGTATCATACTGTTGTTTCAAGTTTATATATATTTGTATCATAATGTTGTATGAGGAATGGTTTAACATGGTCACCCATGTGTTTATAAGAGGTATAGTTGGTGATATGATAGTATACCATGCATTGCTTGTTTCATTGGACACATGCCCTTGATAATTTGCAATCAACTCAATTAGATGCATGATTAGTTTGTTCTCCAATTACACTCACTATTACATGTATGAATTTGGTGTTTTAGTTTGTATCATTCTTTTAATTCTAATAATTAGAATTGTATGTTGTTTACTAATCACTATGTTGGTTCAATGCAAAGGAAGAAAAAAGTGATAGAAAATACCAAATGACCTTTAACAAAGCGACCTGCACCAAAGCAAAGGTGAACAACTATGCCTACATAGAAGAGAGGTGTGCAACTGCCACATAGTGATGAGGAGGATGTTGTGATTCCTGTTCACCAGCCAACTGAAGAATCAAGCGGTGATGAGGAGGTAGAAATTGTTGTGGAGCAGCGAACCGAACCTGTACTCCAAGTTAACCTAGCTGTAACAACCAAAAAGGTTGTACTGCAGCAGGAATGGACCATGGCTGACATGGAACATGCCCTTGTAGATGTTGAAGACAACAACATGTCATGTAGAGGGGCAGCCAAAAAGTGGGGTCTTCCAACCACAACATCGTCAAATTGGCTGGGTGGTGTCACCATTACTAAAAGGAAAGGGCCCCAACCAGTCCTAACTAAGGAGGAAGAGGCATTGATCATCGAATGGTGCAAGGAGATGGCTGTTGTTGGCCATGGTTTGGGGATTGTCAATCTCAAAACAGAAGTGGCCTAAATATGTGAAACGAGGGCTAATCCCTTCAAGAATGGGCTTCCCTACAAGTCCTAGTGGATGGAATTCAAAAGAAGGCATCCTGATCTGTGCTTGAGAACAACCCAAGGGAAAGATAGAGATAGTGCTATAAATCTTAGGCCTACAGTTGTAACAACTTTCTACGACACTTTGGAGAAGGCATATGTAGTCAAGAAATATGGACCATAGAGGATTTGGAACTGCGACGAGATAAGGATGCAAGTTGGCCGAAACGGTAATATGAAGGCGCTTGCTAAAAAAATTAGAAAACGTGTTGCTTACATTATCCCAAAGAGCTAGAGTGGATCACTATTCTATCATGTGTAAACGCTGTAGGTCAGAAAATTCCTAGTTTTTATTTGTTCAAAAGAAAATATCATGTGCAAAACTACATAGCCAACTGTGAGGTAGGAGTATTGATGGCTATTGAACCTCACACATGGATAACCAAAGAGATTTTTATCAAATGGATAAAGTTCTTTTTTATGCAAGTACCTGGGGGTTGCTCGCCCAGCCATAGACACCTCTTGATATTTGATGGCCATGGCAGCCATGTAGCCTTCTCTACCATTACTAAAGCAAGGGAGCTTGGTATTGACCTGCTCACCCTATTAGCCCATACATTACACAAGCTACAACCTCTTGATGTGAGTGTTTTCTCATCTTTCAAATCTCACTTCAAAAAGGAAAGAACAGATTGGAGTATTAGACATCCAAATCTAGATATAAGGAGGGAAGAATTAGCTGCACTTGGTAGCCTAGCTTTTCAAAAGTCATTGATTGTTTCAAACATAACAACTAGCTTCAAGAGGATAGGTATTTTTCCCTTTGATCGAAATGCTTTGGAGAACAACATGAGGGTTAGTGAGACTTTTTAGTTTGCTGCCCCCAAGGAAGCATCGACTGTTGAGAAACGTTCTAAGCCTATCCAACAATGGTTTGGAATTGAATGAGGGTGAGTGTATTGATGGAACAAAAGAAGTTGGAGATCAACAAAATGTGATGCATGGTTAGTATGTTCTGCAGTTACCCTTGTCCATTTGCAATCAACTCAATTAGATGCATGGTTAGCGTGTTCTTCAATTAATCTCAAACTTACATGTATGAATTTGTTGTTTTAGATTCCAATGAACCACTTGAAGAATGTGCAAGCCACGAAAGTCTACCACAAACTTCAAGTTTATCGAACAACCAATCACCACCAACAACAGTATTGGGAGAGAAGAATACCTTTGGAGACATCTCTCTTTCCCTACCAACTCCACCCAAGAAGCCCTCTTGGCTATTAGATGGTGCTGCTAATCTTTGTATTGATCTACATGTGGAGGAAAACCAAAGTCTTACAATGCCATATCCATCGCACAACATGGGTCCAAATACATTAGTTCATTTCTATGTTGATTGGGGAGACAGTGACGGTGAGCAGTTAGGAGATGGATTGGATGCTACTGCTAGTGAGGTGCCAGAAATTGTAGACATTGAAAAATGTCCTAATCGATGTCATGCACTCGAAACGAGTTTATTAACATCATTTCCTCTTTATCTATCCTCTTTTCATTTAATTGATTCAATTAGCCTAGCTAATTAATTAATTGCATCATTTTCATGTATTTGGCCTAATTAATTAAATTGGGTTAGTTCATCTCTTTTTCGCACGAACACTTCATCTCATTAAATTGAATAGATCAAAATGTTTAATTTAATCTCCTAAGTCATCTTATTTAATTAAATAACCCTATCCTATTTAATTAAATATCATTTCACATCCCTCCCTATTTATTAAATCATCTAATTTAATAAATGTCATCTAATTCTTCTAATTCTCTAATTGCATAAATTAAACCTTATTTAATTAGCAATTAAACTAATTATTCCTCTAATCAAAGGGAATATTCCCATGGAATATTCTTTATCCTTTTTGCACAATTAAAACTTTGTTTTAATTTGCAAATTACCTTTTTCCTCACCCTAATGGAATATTCTAAGGAATATTCCCTCTCCTCCAATCAATTCACTTTGCTTCTTTAATAAGCCAAACCCAATTACCTTCTAAACAAGTTACCTTTGACCTATGTGAGCAGGTCAAGAGTGTGTTTGTTTGAGGCAATTGTGAGCCTTTGATTAATCTTCATCTTGCATTCTCATCTGTTGATGAGAATCCATGATCCATGCCTCTCATCTCCTTTATCCTGAACCGTTGATTAAGCTTTTTGATCTCAACCATCCATTCCTCATTTGCTCTCCTATAAATAGATCACTATTTGGAGACAAATGGATCCATCTTTTATTGCAAAGTCATGTTGTTGAATTTTCTCACATCCATACTCTCAATTTGCACACATTTAGCTTATTTTCAGTTTGTTTTAGTTACATAATAGCTTCAAGCTTTCATTAATGGCTTCCATGCATCCATCTTAGTTTGTAAGTAGATTAGGGTTTTCATCTTTTAACATCATTTTAGCTCATTTTAAGCTTAAATTAGCTTAGCAATTGCATAATTAGATCATTTATAGCATAAAATATTGGTAACCTAGCTTGCATCATGTTCATTTGAGCTTAATTTAGGTTTTTCATACACCAAACATCATGGTTTCATCGATTCTCTTCCATAGAATCGACTGAAACAATCTCACTATCACGGGATTGGGAAAGGATCATTGGTCCACATCAACATGACACCAATTCCACAACAAGATAATTTTCAATGGATTAGAGTAGATGTTTTCTTTAAAGATTTCATAAGATTAACATGTTAGGTTTTTTGATAAAATGTTTACTTTCAATTTTGGTTGACTGATCTTGTTGAGATTCGAGTATTGGTTGCTTCATTATGCTTCGATTCTTCATGGATGAAGCGTAATTCGGCCCATAACCAGTATCCTCACATCAACATTCTGGCGCTAGAAGGAGGGAAAATCGATCATTTAGTTGTTTTTTAGCTCAAAATTCATATTTTTGTTGTTTTGTAGGTTGCAGTGACGTCCAAACCACAAACAACAATGCTATCTCAATACTGTCACTATATAGCGATGCCAAAGACATTTGATAGAATGACGCATATTTAATTGGCTGAAGCTAATTTAAATATGGCGACATTTATTTAAATTTGAACTATCATGGAACGAAAATGACAACACTCAACCCTGGCAGATTGACGCTTTCAAAATTCAAATTGCAACACATTCATTTACAACAACGCGATTGTGCTCACTGTCCTTTTTGTAGAGCGACGCTCAAATTCACTAGAGTGACGCCTAAATTTCAAATTGTGACACCATCATGTGCAACAACACTCAACCAGGGTAAGAATCTTTACGTTTGTTTTTTGACATGTGATTTAATTTCTTTTGATTATCTGATCACTGAACGATGTCTGACTGTGTTTTCATTGTTAGACTAACAGGGTTTTGTAGGTTTTAAGGCATGGAGCAAAATTGAAGAACTTCTCTTCTATCTAAACATTTTATAATTGTAACTAGTGTTTAACTCTTTGGGGCAATTATAACCCAATTTCATGCTTTATTACTTTCAGTTTTTAGGCAACACACTAGTTTTCCATTCGGTTTAAAATGAACATTCAAAGTTGGCTAAA
>VDFB02096700.1:0-23483 GCA_007258455.2 Sequoia sempervirens
AAACTTTCTACACGTTCGGATACTTATAAGTAGCCCATTTTTTTTTTTTGGTCACTAATAAGAGTTACACTTGTTGCTTTGACTACACAAACATTCAGTGATACACATTTTTATCAGTTGTATGTCATTTTACATACATTCACGACAAATTTTTAACTTTGTGCTAATGGAACATTTTACATTTGCTAATTCTACATCCTCTTTTATACTTTTGCTTTGAAAATTACATATATTTTCTATTTTCTATTCTCCATGAAATTTTTATATAACATTGTTTAATTTGGTAGACTGTTTGTCCTCATTGGCTCTTCACCATTGTTTTTATTATGTATAGGTAAAAGCTACATACAACATTATCTTGTTACAAAAACGCACAACAAACAAATTGATATGTATTTTCTAGAAACCACATATAGTTTATCTAGAGCTCTTTATTTGCAACAATTAAAATCCTTTGTACATTATTTCAAAGAATTAAATTTATTTGTAACGATTAAACTTGTTTGTACATTGTTTGAAGTAACTAAATTTTCTCTATTTAGTGTTTTGTTACCATAGGTGTAGTTAACTATAAAATATGATATCAACTTCATATTCAACCATTGCTTCACACACTAGACATTTATAGCTTATGTTCATACCATAATAGTTCTTGTATCTAATGTACTTTTATAGGAGTAATTTACATGCTCTCAAGAATTTATTCATTGACTCCCAATGTGATCACAATGATCAATGATGGTAACCTTAAATTGCAACCACAACTGCAAGTATTAGATATTGCTAGCTTTAGGCATGGCCCTGAATCAACAACCCGCTACAAAATAGATCTCTTCGACGAAGTTAATAAGCAAAAAGATACCCTTCCAAATAAATACAATGTGTGCATCACTTTAAAAGAAATTGAAAAGGGATCTATACTTTTGCTCGTAGGATACAACTGACTTGTTATTTGCATGTCAAGGTGAGCGGATGTGTTTATTTTATTTCTTATACACTTTTGATCTGTTGCATACAAAATAACATTCTTCAAGTCATCCTATAAAATTTGTTTCTATTCATATTACTTACTCCTTTCAACCATATAGGTTGATTGTCGTCTTAGAACTAGAAATCACATGCTCACACCATGATATCATTGGTCAGCCAACCTATCTACTCGATGAACCAACCAACAGCTACGCATCACAAATTCAAATTCACTTGGTCCATCTACAAGTATGAATGAGAATGTTACATTAGCAAAGAAAATTATGCAAAGAGCCCTCTTTGGAATAACCTCATCCCTACATAAGAAGGAAATTACCTCCATCATTACTCCTATTCAAAATTTGAACCCATTTCAAACAAGATGGCTTATAAAGGGTTGTATCACAATGAAAAAAGAGATGCACCAATTCACCACTCAAAAGGGGCAAGGACATGTCTTCTCCTTTGATATTATTGATTTCAATTGTACTGAGATTCGTGTCACTTGCTTTAATGACGTAGCAGATCTGCATTACAAAAACATTCAAGTTGGAGCTATATATACAATAGTTGGGAGGACTATTAAATTTGCTAATAAATTATACAACAAACTCAATAGCCAACTTAAATTTGTTTACTAGACGATTCCAAGGTTTCACCCTCTGAAGATGACCCTATGATTCCAAAGCATCCATTCTCTTTCATGCCCCTTGCTAAAATTCTCCACACCACCAACAATTCCCTTGTTGATGTTATTGGCATAGTTGTTTATGTCAACCTGGGCTCTACAATAAGGAGGGATGGTACAAAAGTTCTTAGAAGGAGCATCAAGCTAATGGATATGACTTCCTCTACTACTAATGTGACTCTATGGAGTCCAACCACTCAAAGGGAAGGTAAACAACTCCAAGAGATGTACCTCTTACATATTATGTTGTTGCTCTTGCAATTAAAGGTGGATGTGTCATAGAATATAATAGAAAGGTGATAAGCATTTTGACCATTATACACATTTATTTATAGACCCAATCATAGAGGAAACATAAGAAAATTGGAACCAAATGAATATAGATTGACATAGGTCTAACTAAATATACAATAGTAGAAAATTGGAACCAAATGAATACAAACAAATATGAGGTATGGCACATCAATCGCACAACTGAAATGGAATCTAATAGTGAAGAGGAAGAAGATAGTGGTAATGAGGTGAACACAACAAACACGTTAGAAATGAATGAGTGGGAATTTTTTTTCCCAAATGGGACTTAGTAATATTGTCACTCTAGATGAACTCCAAATACTCGGTAGGCCTGATTTTGATAACAACAACAAATGGGATCAACATACTGTAACCCCATATTTACATGACACTGCAATTCAATTCATAAACATGAATAAATTGTGCAACCAAAATAAAAACTTGGACATCCCAAATTATACGCTATCACCAAAACAAAAAATAGTGCTTACAATAATTACAAACCACTACAAAGATCAACCCTTGAACAAGCCCTTGCATATAATCATTCAAGGAACTGCAGGAACCGGAAAGTCTTACCTTATTGATTGCATAAGAAATGCACTTCAAAGTAATCTACTACAACAAAAGAGACAATGGCTTGCTCTAGCTCCTATAAGAATTTCTGCATTTAATATACATGTGTCGACTATACATTCAACAATTAGGGTTCCAATTAGAGAAATGAAACCATTACAAGGAAAAACACTAACAACATTTCAAGAAGAAATGAAACATATAAGATATATCCTGATGGATGAAATGAGCTTTATAGGGCCAAAGATGCTATTAAAGATAGATAGTAGACTACGTGAAGCATTTCCCCTCACACATCTCTCCTTTGGTGGTGTATCTATAATTCTTGTAGGTGACCTAGCACAACTACCACCCGTTGTGGACAAATCTATCTATGCATCACACTCCAATGCCAAAATGTTATGGGAACAATTTACTACGGTTGTTATGTTATGAACAATGTTTTTTCAACAAGGTGAAAATCCAACTCAAACACACTTTCGTGAAACATTAAAAAACATACGTAATGCAAAACCAACACACCAAGATTAGGAGATGTTAATGGGTTGCACGAACAAACTACTTACAACAACTGAAAAACAAGAATTTGGCAACTCAATTCACCTTTTCACTACAAATGATTTAGTGAGACTACACAACAAAAGAATGCTCAAACTACTAAATCTCCCGGTAGCGATAAGTATTGCAATAAACACAACAATCAAATCAAACATTGATGCTAATGATGACCATCTTAAAAAATAACTCTTGTTATGCAAATGCCAACGAATCATGCTAATAACAAACTTATGGACTCAAGCAAGACTTGTAAATGGATCCCTTGTGGAGGTTGTTGATATTGTTTACAATCTTGGCTCTAAACCACTAGATGTGCCAATGTATGTTGTAGTCAAGATTAATAACTATAGTGGGCCACCATGGAACCAAATTGATCCAAAGGCTATACCTATAATACCTATATCACTAGGAAATTGTAGGCAAATCCCACTATCTTTGGCATGGGAAATTACTATACATAAATCCCAAGGCCTAACACTACAAAAAACAATTGATATTGGTAAAGTAGAAAGACAAAGACTAACATTTACAAATATATCAAGAGTGAAATCATTAAATGGCCTTCGTATTCAACCAACATTTAGTTTGGAGTGGTACTTGAGAATGAAAACAATCCATACAAAATTATCAAAAAAAGAAAACAGAAGGGTCAATTACAATTACTCTCACTATGAAAATTTGAGGTATACACTTGTCAAACTACTCTCTTTCACATTAAATTGAAATTAAAATTTTCACTACCCAATTTATACTAAATGTCTTAAGATTTTTTTCCTCTCAAACTAACTCATTCAAAACTTTTTGGTATATAGGTGGACTCTTTGTAGACAATCCCAACCCAACAAAAGATAGATATTCGTTCCTGGTCAACATTCATTCTTGGTCAACATCACCTACATGTAATAAATATTCGTTATCAACATCAATTGTAAATTTAATTACTTTGTTCTTACAATATCTTGATATAAAAGATGCACAAATATATGCTTTCTTCTCTACTCTAACTCTACAAATAAGTGCTAGTGTAATACACTGATAATGGTATATGGGTTGCAGCTGTATGGTTTCTAACATATAGTACCCTAATGTGATGGCCTTTGCAAATTGGAAAATTAGGCATGAAACCCAGATAGTTACCAGTAAATTTATTAAGGAAGAAAGTACTCCCGATCAAAAGAATAGAGGGAGCGAATAAAGTATGTTAATCAAAGTATTTAATAAACAAATGAGCGTCTCTTTATAGAAAAAGTTAGCAATGAATTACATGTTCTAATCAAATTATATATTTTAAAATGTTTTTTTAGTGTGTAATACAACTTTGCTTTTTTATTTTAAATTGTTTATTATAAAATAAAATCATTACACTCAAACAAATTTTATTTTAATGTCATCATATTTTCTTAAGCATTTTATTACAATTGTTTTTATCAACTATTATGAAAATTCTAAAATTAATTATTATTATCCAATAAACTATTGTCAAACATTTACTAAATAAATTTACTAGATTCATTTTATTATCTCAACAATAAACATATATGTCTTGTTAAAAAATGATTTGAAATACTTCTTTATAAAATCTAAAATTGTCAAGAAAGTCTAATGAATATTGTATTATCTTTGTTAATTGTATTAACAAAAAAGTTAATTTTTCAAATTCTAATGTAGAATGCAATACAATAAATGATTCTTACCAATACTAATTTCTAGAATAGTAGTTTTAATTAAACATTAAATATTAGATATTTTCTCTTATTAAATTAAAAGTGTTGTTCATAATTACTTATAATTAACTAAAATGTGCATTGAATATAAATATTTATTTATTATGATAATTAGAATTACAAAATTTTATGATTGAGTGATAAGTATAAATGTGAGAATATATACCTCATTATAGATGCAAGTGTTGAAGGCTCCCAAATTAAAATTTAAAAAACGTGTAGATATTTTCCCTTTAAAATAAAGTAAAGTAAAATAGAAATGAATCCTTTAACCTTAAAAATAAGATTTTATAAACAAAGTCAACATCTCATTTGAGAATGATGATTTTATTTAAAAATGTTCTTTGACTAACTACTCAACACCACTTGTAATATAAATATATTTCTAGTGTTATATATATATATATATATATATATATATATATATAACTATAACTATAACTAGTGGAATATAAAATTAATGACAGTGAGTGATATTTATTCAATTATAGAATGATTAAATTAATATCATTTAACATAACATTAATTAATAATTTTATTTTTTGTTTATGTCAAATTGAGTGGCTAAAGTTCAAAGTAATTATAAAATAGTTCTTGCATGGTGAGGTGGATTGGTCTTTTGTTTTGGATAACTTGGATTCAAAGGATGTGACAGATATGGAGCTTGAATACTTACTAGCAACTTGTTGTTGAACCCATTTTGATATGTTAATAATAGGTAGGGGTAATTGCCGATTATATACCTTGTATAAAAAATCTGATAGAGTCAATTTTTACTATGGTTCTCTATCTTCAAACAAAATAATTTATGGTTTGTTGTATTATGACTCTCTTGAAGAGCATGCAATACAAATACGTAATTTTTGAAACTATGTTTTATGGGTGTGATCCCCTACAACCACATGTTTGTCTATAAATAAAAAAATGTTATAAAAGAGTTAACACTAACATTGGTAAATTGACAGTTTAGAATGCTTTTGAATTATTAACAAGCATAAATATAAAAATAGGAAGATAAAATTGTTTAAATATACGTTTTCTTAATAAACTCATTGTTGACTAGGTTGAATTGATGGGTAACAATAAGACATTAGAGTCCTATTTTTAAGGAAATCAATATGGGTTAGCTAATAATTTGAAGAGAAGTGAATATAATCTATTGGTTGGAAATAAATCTTCTAAACTATAAAATGTAGTAATTAACACTACTACTTTTAGAGATATTTTGGGAGTTAGAAATATCACAATTATATAAACAATAGTTTATCTAATTTTGTTGTAATAGTAATGAAAATGTCTAGAACTACAAATTGTGCAATGGTAAGGTAAAAAAATTGTTAGAGTGTGAAAAATCAAATCCCTTGAGTTGTAGGTGTGAAATAAAATTTAAAGCTATGTTTAAACATTTTTTTTTGTTCGGTGAATCATTGCTAAGGGGCAGCATCGGATCACTTTTGTCTGGAGCTATGAATCAGTGAAGCCACATTTGAGGGACCTCATCCCCACCACTCATATTCCTCCTGAATACCACTATACTCTATCGATACACCTGTAGCCAGCCGATCCTTGTCATCATTGGCGGTCACTGATATGTTTCCCTCCATATCCTTTGATTGTCGCTACACCTTCCTTCATTCTCGCCAAGCTCCCTGCAAGACCCAACATCATTCCTCTGTCTGTTGTGCCTGCCTGTGTTCCTTCCAAGCTCCCTGCATGACTCGATGTCAACCCACCTTCTGAACACCCCCCACCAGCTCCACCTCTCCATCTATCTCTCCAACTTTGACCCTGTAGTAGTGCCCGATCTTCTTTCCATCCTCCTCCATCCTTTGAACACAATCCACTCCACCATTCTTTGATCTTCGACCAATGATCAACACACGTTAGACCCTACATCCACTGATGGGATTCAAACATTGGACAATAGTTTCACTACTGCTTACAACTTGTCGTTGCATTTGCGGGGTCATCCCCTAAAAAAGTTTAATATTAAGGTTTGGGCCTTGGTTGTTGGCACTACAAGCAAGAAGCCCCACCAGTTCACCAAGGAGTCTCCCCTTAATATGAGGGTAAACATCAAACTCCATTGTTGATGCGATAGAGAGTGACCTCGCAAGGTTTGAATCTTGGTTGTTGGCTGTACAGGCAAGAAACCCCACCATTTCACCAAAGGGTCGCCCCCTATGTTTAAACTTAATTTTACATTAGTAGAGTTGGGTTATAAAAACTAGAATAACATAAAAAAATTGAAAATGGATATCAAAATAGGAAATAACAAATAATGAGGAACTTGGAAATCAACTAAAGTAGTTCATTAGACAAGATAATAATGTGACATGTTGTCCAATTTGTGTATTTAGCATCCACTCTGCTCTCTACCAACCATGGTTAATGCAAAACTCAAGTATATTTATGAAATCCATACAGCTTACACACATGAATGAAAAAAATCAAAGAATAACATATTTAATATATCCATAGATGTGCAAGATGTAATTCAATCTAAACTAACAATTTTAAGGGGTTTGTAGGTCTATAGTTACCTAATTTGTCATTATTTTAACTATGCAAGGCTACAAATCTACTAGGAATGGGCATGGGCCCTTACTTTTTCCTTTGTAAGGTGTTTAGGGGCGAGGGGTTTTTGATTTTGGGAAATAATCTACCTTGTCACATTTTCTTCTTTTTGTTTTGTTATTGGTTATCTGCATAGCAATTATTAGGGTTCAAGGGACCCCCTAGTTTTGTCTTTCAAATATTCTCTCAATAGAGGGCAACCTTCTTCATATGGGCATGCAAATGTAGTTCATTTTTTATTTCATGGAACACACAAACCCAAATCTTATTAGAATTCTAGGATTTGTCAAATATCCAAAGGATGCCTAGAAAAACCCAAAGATCGCTAGATGTTGTTGATTAACCTAGAAGATGTTGTGGATGATGTTTTTTATTTTCCAAAGCATTTGTTAATTTGTAAGTTTACGGATATTTGAATCTCATTGCCTTTCTTGAAGGTTTAGTATATAAGTAATTGGAACATTGAAAATGATATGGAAATCACTCTAATGACAAATGCATACTTATTTGTTGTGTTCTCTTATTTGGTGGATGAAAAATCAATTTTTGAAAGAGGTCCCTATTTTCACAATAAGTCATGCCTATTTATCAAACCTTGGCATGTAGGGTTTGATCTAGTGAAAGAGCTACTATCTAAGATTCCTATCTAGATGCCTCTTAGGCTTCCAACAAGATTTTGGAGAGAAGAAATCATGCAATTCATATAATGGTTATTAGGAAACCCATAGGTCCTTCTTGCCACACACTTGACAAAAAGGATAAATTTTTCTCATCCATGTGTTGACATTAATTTGAATAATCCACTTATTGAATCTTTGGAATTTAAATAGGGTAGCATGAATTAGATCCAAAAAATTGATTATGAAGTGTTACCCTTTTATTATCATACATGTCATGAATATGGACACTTAAAAATATTTTTTTCAAATTTGGGACTTAAAGTTTCTCAACCAAGCAATTAATTTGTAACTAGTTTGAAGGTAAAAGGAAAGGCCCCAACACAGGGAAATAGGCTAGAGTCAAGTGGATTTACTGCTATAAAATATTTCTCAAAGGGGAAATATATGAATCACCAATATAAATATGGTTCTAAGTTAATTTAATATTGTAATAGATTCAATGTACTAAAAAATTTCAAAGGATATTGTTATTGTGATACCTTGATATATATACTCTAAATATGTGAAATGACTAAGAAATGAGAATGACAAAATACCAAGGACACCTCAAGATTAGCCAAAAGAGTGATACAACGAAAAGGAATGTAAACAAAATAAAATACAAACAATTTTACCTCCCATGGTGTTGATACCTCTTTGATTGGCCCTTGCTTGGATTGGTTGTGTGCTCCTTAGATGATTACTTGAATGTCTAAATGCAAGATTGGAGGTGCAAATGATTAAAAAGATAGCTAGATGATGGTAAATGATTGAGGATTCAAATTGACAGCATGTAGTTATGAGAATGCAAAGTGTTTGGAAAAACAAATGGGCAGCATGTAGTTGCTCAAATCAAAAGTGTTCTAAAAATTCCCTTGAGGAGGGGGTATTTATAGAGGATCTTGAATTCTCTAGAGAATTCAATGGTCAAGATTGATCCAACAAGGTCATGATGAGAAGGGCTATGGTGGGCTGGAGAACCCACGAAGCCCCCTCAGCTGATCCCTCGGCTACGTGAGGGTGGCGGCTGGCGAGATGAGATGGAGATGAGTTGTCAAGAAGGTACATAAGGTGGAAAAAGGACATGCACTTTGGGGAGTGAGGAGATTTCCACAAAAAAGGGATTCCTTGTCCCCAAGTGGGAGTGAAAGGGACATTTGAGGAATTTTAGAATTCCTCAAAAATCTACATGAGAAAAGGAAAGGTGGTTGGGAAAATAAGTGTGAATTAAAAATTCACATTCCTAAGAAAGTCTAAAGGATAAAAGGTGGGCTCCAAAAAGGTGGGACTTGGTCACATGTGGAGATTGTGACAAGTCCAAGGTTAGTCACATGTGGAGATTGTGACAAGTCCTAAGGTTCTAGAAGCTTTGGAAGGAAGAAATGTGAATTAAAAATTTACATATAAGAGAGAGGAATCTAGGAAGAATAAAAAAGAATTAAAAATTCCTTGGGGAATGTTTAGGCTTAATTAATTAGTAATTAGAGGATAATTAGGGGCTAATTAGGATTAAAAGCCAACTTGCAAAAGTTGGAGGATGTGACACATCCTAATCAAGGATTAGGCATGTGCACATCCTTAATGAAGGGATTAGGAAATGGATTAGGATTAGATGAAAATGACATGTGAGGAATGAAATAAATATAATATTTATTTAATTTATTTCGATGAAAAAGAGGATGTTAAAGGAGGGTGCAGGTATTTAATTATTAATTAAAATCCCTTTAGGGATTTAGCGTAATTAAAGATATTAATTAAATAATAGTAATATACTTAATTAACTCGGATAAGAGGATGTTTAGATTTGGGAAAGTGATAAATTTGGATAAATTATACCCAAACCTTACGTTCTTTACAACTTATATTCTTCAGGGTCATGATTAAATAATGTCAATTATTTAATTATTCACCTTAACATTAATTCTTCTATTAATTAAATAATCTTAAATATTTAATTAATTCACACTTTTCTTTATTCTATCTAATTAATTAAATAAACGCTTGTTATTTAATTATGTTACTTATTAACATTATTCTTCTTCTTAAATTAAATAAATCATTATTTAATTTATCTTTATCATATTTTAACCATAATTAAATAATTTTTTTATTTGATTATTCATTTAAAATCCATTCATCACTTAATTAAATAAATCTTATTTATTTAATTATTCTTCGAATATCAAGTCTTGAATTAAATGAATTATTTAATTCTATTAATTCTATTTTAACGATTCTCTATATTTTATAATTGTGTGAGTTATCTAAAGTATTCACTTTCTACTGACACTCGACATCTATTTTAATCACCAGCTAACTCTTTGGATTTGATGTCCTAGTGGCTGTCTCTCAAGTAACTTCTTCTCAAGCAGATCATTCAACTATCCAGTTCTAAACCCCTATATTTGCAGTAGTATGATAATTAAATATTCTTGCATTTTAATTAATTAAACCTCGTGCATGCATTCGAACAGAGAGTCGTTATAATCAATCTCCATCTTTGTCATGCAAAGATATTTCTTATGTTTTTGAATACCGAACTGAAGATTAAATCATTTATTTAATCTTTAGTCCTATTTCTAGTTTGTATCACTCATGTCACTGCTGACAGTTATCAGAATGCATGTCTAATCTGTCGATCTCAACCGTCCGTTGATCTTTCAATCTTGGCCTATTATTCGAATAATCAATTTTCTATAAATTGATTTGTCATTCTTCATTATGATCTCTCTCGCGAATTCTTATGACTTTTGAGAGCACATAATCTTGAATCTTCAATATTTTGCTAATCACTATCTTAGGCTATACTTGCACGAATTACCAGAAATTTGAGGGCAATTATACTACACAAGCAAAATGGAGAAGGGCAATCGAGATGAATCATGGAAATATGTTTGAAATTGGTGAGATTGTTTCAGTTTAATTACGTTTTGACTTTCCTTTGTTCTTTGTTGCTTAACATTTAGATTTGCATTTAGATTTAGTATTTCATTGCATGTTTGCTTCTAATCTTGTTTCTTTCTGCATTTTCTTGGCGTTACATTTGGTGAACCCGACGTGAAGAGACCATCTTCGCGAATCTGTAGATGTTTATTTTGATTTTTGTAGGTTTTTCGTACAGAACGATGCATCAGTTTGAAAAATCGATGCAATTTACTTTATGAACCGCATCTGACAGAGTAAACAATGCATCTATGTTTTCCTGAACCGCAATTTATTTCTCGAGCTGCAACTAAAGAAGAAACGACTCATCTGACTGGTAATACCAAGACGCAATTGACTGGTAAACTTTATTTCTGTTTTCAAAAATTTGAAATTTTCAATTGATTTTTGTGTTACTGATATCTGATTTTCAGCGTGTGGCCATTTGGAGTTAATAAGCTTTTGTAGGACGATTGATGAAGACAATATTGAAAATTACTAACGAGTTTTTCTGCAAGATGTTTGACGAAGACCCTAGTTAAATTTTGAAACAAATTGTTTGGTAGCATAGCAAATCTTTCATTTGGTTAAAATTAACAAGTGTCTACTGTGTTTGGTGCGAAAGCACAAGTCTGGTTACCCTTATGATTTGGTACATCGAAGTATCCTCTCCCCTTATGCATCCGTGCAATCCTGGGTGTAAGAGAAATGGTTACCAACTCTAGAACTTGGGCCTGTTCTGGTGGGAAAAAGTACTCACCCCAGGATGACTCGCACGCACCCTCGAACCTCCAAGGACTTCCATCCAAGATATAAAGTGGGTTCTTGGGAAACCCCAAGAATCAATGAAAGTGCGTGGTTCG
The DNA here is from genome assembly GCA_007258455.2 of Sequoia sempervirens. Classification (NCBI taxonomy): domain Eukaryota; kingdom Viridiplantae; phylum Streptophyta; class Pinopsida; order Cupressales; family Cupressaceae; genus Sequoia; species Sequoia sempervirens. Next base: position 11,831 of record VDFB02096700.1, read on the forward strand.
GATTTAGATGGATCCTGAAAGGGGACTCCACAAATCATGGATCACACCCTACCTAAATGTAATGCATTCAAATACCTTTTTAGAGACCAACCTATTTGTGGTCGCTGTTTGGTATAGTGCAAAGTGCGTCATGCCCAAGATACTACCACTCGATCCCTTTGGAGTAGAGATATAATTCTGGGAGTAGTTGCCCAAAGAATCTAAAACAAGTGTGCTCAAAGATGTTACTGTGGAGTCGCGGAGGGGAGCCACACACCAAATTCTGCTTTCATCCGCCTCTCGAGAAGGGAAAGGTGTTCATCACTAACCGGGTGGTATTTTGTGGGCTGGTACCAAGTATACATGCAAACCCTGTGGGCCTTTTGGCCTATTAGGGCCGTGCTTGTCTGTTATCACTTTAAATATTCTTTGAGCCCAAAATCGAAATTGAAAACACTTTGTCTTATGATTGTCTTTCATTGTCAAAATTTGAACATGGAAAATGGAGTCAGTTTAAATTTCATGTCACTAAAAATTCACAGAGATTCACAACTATTCACCAGAAAGCCGCATCTATTATCAGGAGTTGCATCTATTAATTTTCAAGTCGCATCTATCATTATCAGTCACATCTATCAAGATTAGAGTCACATCTATTAGTTTAGCTTGCATTTTCTTTTGAAAACCCGCATGCATTATATTCTGAGTCGCATCTGTCGGTTAGAGTCGCATCTGGTAAATTTTGAGTCGTATCTGTCAGTTTTGACCACAACTGTTAATTTTGAACCGCATTTGTTAAATCCTAAGACACATCTGTCTGATTATCAAAAAACTAGAATTTACAATCACTGTCTAGTCAACACGATTACACCATTTTCAGTTGGCTTCACACAAACAGTCCTTGAGTAGAAACCTGAAACGATTTGCTCAATTTTGTAACCTTTAGGTTCATTTAGTCATTACCAACAGTTGTCTTCATTTAGAGTTTAGCTTCATCTTAGGGTACATATTACCTTGCATTAGACTTCTAGAAAGGTCACTTTTACAAACTTCAGGAGTAGTCCACCATCTATACTCTAGAAAAATCATAGTATCAACAAAATTTGTCATTAAACCTAGTCTTGTCATCTTATACTTTGTCCTACATAGAGTCCTCCTAGCTCATCAGTCTAGTTAGGAAACTCAGCTTGTCTTTTGATCCTTGTCCTACATTGGTTCCTTGACTTAAACTAAATTGACACTTTGGTTAGACTTTAGGTAGTTGATCCCTTTGTCTTGGGTTTATAGAATTGATCACTTTAGGGTCTTGCTTAGACTTTGCATCTTTAGAATCTAGACTAGTGTCATCCTAGAGCATTCCTTATTCTGCATACAAAAATCCAAAAAAAAAACATAGACTAGGACAAGCACCGCTCATAGATATAGTTTCTTGCATCCCTACATTGAGTTTGTCTTACATGGTTGAAACTAGGTCTAAGAGAAGAGAGTGAGAAAACATGTCAAACCCAAATGAAATCATCAATCCATTTTCCTCAAGACCTCACAAGACTCTATTAGACAAATTCACCATTAGAAACACTCAAGATCACATTACAACAGAAGACATAGAGGCCACCGACAGGACCCCTAGGCTTGCCCTCTTCGTAGATTAGTACCCAGCAAAATGATCGGCCAATGATTTTAGGAAAATTGCTAAATGGCGCTACTTTACCTCCGTGTGGATTTGGATATCAGGCACCTTACAAACTCAACCTACACAAGGGACAAATACCACTTAATCGCTAGCAATACTATTATACTCCCGTCACACTCACTCATGCCATCTAAAAGCACACTCCGCCAATGCAGCTGGAAATGTCCATACACGCCCCTATCAAGCTACTCCAGCACACAATCGGGATTTACCTCACCATAGCTTCATCATCTTCTTACCTCTCGTCCCTTCACACCTTTGTTGATTTGAGCAATTAATGGCTCACTGAATTATCAGCTTCTCGGAAGTCGCAATCTACTCTCCCAAACTGGTACTCAGAATCCATTCACATAGATTCTGAATCAGAATCCATTTTCTCAAATCAGTGGACACCAATCATTTACACAGATTCCCAATCATAACCTCTTTGCCCAAAGTGGTACTCAGAATCCATTTACACAGATCCCAGGTCAACACCAATTTATGCAGATTCCAAACCAGAACACATTTACCAACATTCAGAATCCAAATCCACCTCAGATGTCAATGTTCAATTGAAACCCATCATGAGACTTTGGATTTCAGAACACACACGTGGATCCACATAATCCCCCTAGCACATCTTTGACCCAAGTTGATGTCTTACAAACACAAATGCATGCACTACAAACGCAAATGGATAACATGTCGGTGTCGACTAAGAAATCATTTTCAACAAAGGACATATGCCCATTCCCCTTTGATAGATCATTGTACATGACCCTTTTCCCTCATGGATATGTCATACCGAATCTCCCTAAGTACAATGGCAAACGAAACCCAATTGAACACATCAGAGAATTTTCTACCATATGCATAGATGTCGCTTATGACCCCACATATCTTATGAGGCTATTTCCAAGAAGCCTTGTGGGAATTGCACTAGAATGGTTTTCGGGTCTAGATTCTGGAATTAGATCTTGGGGTGAACTGGTTGAGAAATTTGTGGAACAATTCACCTTCAACATAGATCATGAGATAAACATAGCAACCTTGTGTCACACAACACAAGATGAAGGGGAAACATTCATCGCTTTCTTCCAAAGATGGAGGACTATAGCTAGTCAGTTTCCTATCGAGATACTTGAGAAACAAAAAGTTACTATGTTCCAAGAAAACCTTCATGCGAAACTCAGAAGTAACTTATGGGTCCATTGTTGTACATCTTTTTCGGAACTAGTGGAAAAAGGGGTTATAATAGAGAAGGATCTAATTGAAAAGGGAAAACTCAAGACATCAATATCCAATAGAAATCCAATTGTACAAAACACCCCCACTGATAGAAACAGATTCTGGTCTTGCAACAAAAATGTCACCAATGATGGGGTAGTTGATGCTAAAACACTACAAGCAGGACCTCTCATCACATTACAAGGACCTCATACTTTTGTCAATACGCTTAATGTTGTCAATCAACCTCCTAACATGGTCCAAAATACTCAATGTCCACAACCAAGAAGATTTCAAAAATGAGAATTCACTCCCTTAGGGGAACCCATTGAGTTGGTGTTCAAACAACTGTTACAACATAATCTTATACAGCTGCAGGAACCAAGACAATACGATCCAGGACAATTCAAACCATCTTGGTGGGATGACAATGCCTTTTGTGATTTTCATAGAACTAAGGGGCATAACCTACAAACTGTCGACAACTGAAGAATATCATATAGGATCTTGTCGAAAGGAGAATTATTGAAGTTAGTGGACAAAAATAGAAGTCATCAAACATTGATCATCAAGTATTTTCTGACCTACTACATGACCATGGGAAAGGAACTGTCCCCAGTTCGAGTACTAAGACCAATATGTCTGCCAACTATGCCAGTGTCAAGCATGATTATAATGGTGGAAAAACCATTAACTGCCTTCACGTCGTCAATGAGAATATCAATACCATTATTATCAATACCAATCTTGAGTGTGCGGTCAATACTCATCATACTAAATTCACTATTCAAGGCCCTCCATCATAGCAAACACCTCAACCTTCCAAGTTATAATATAATCTTCTTGACCAGTTGGGGAAGACACGAGCCCAAATCTCAATCTTGGAATTGTTGTGTATTTCCCCAGAGCATCGGTCTATCCTTGATAAGGCTTTACAGGATACCACGGTACCTAATGATCTAGATGTCAATCATTTCTAGGAAATGGTGGGCTACTTGACCAATAACCACCATGCCACGTTTTCTAAACAAGACTATGCCACTGAAAAGATGAACCACAATGACCCTTTACATCTAGAAGTCCTTGTTGACAACACCAAAGTTAGACGAGTTTTGGTAGACGGAGGAGCAGGGTTAAATCTGTGCACCTTAAAACTAATTAAGGCTTTAGGTATCTCAGAAGCATGCGTAGACATGACCAAGAGTATTGTCATTAAAGCCTATGATGATGAAGAAAGAAAATCAAAGGGAGTTGTAATACTTCCTATCAGAATTGGTCCTACGGTAATGGAGACAAAGTTCTAGGTCTTGGATCTCACCCTTATAAAATTATGCTAGGTAGACCATGGATTCATGCTATGAAAGCAGTCCCTTCCACGTATCATCAGTGTCTTAAATTTCCTTACAATGGCACAGAAATAACAATAGACAGTGATCTATATTCTTTCCAGTATTGCACCAATCTAAAGGAGATCCCCCAACGTCAAGTACCAATGAACCAAGAGGCTTCATCATCCAATCCATCTTCTTATGTTGACCCGTCCACACTCACTCGAACATCTATTTCACCCTCACTTCCTACCACTCCTAGGGTTGAGGTCCAAGACAAGGGTTGTGGAGAATATTACATGAGAAATTCCTATTGTGTTAGCCATTTGATTCCTCCTAAGTCATACGGTTTACCTACATCAGATAGGAGACAATCTATGGTCACTATAGACATTCCTCCCACAACAACTTTTGCTATATAGGGAAGATGATGAAGAACCCCTTTTACTTGCTCATATTCCTACAAGTTTATATGGAAAGGGTTTCAAAATCATGCAAAGCAAAGGATATGATGGACAAAGTGGTTTAGGCTTAAACCAAGATGGCAGAATTGAACCAATATTTGTTTCTCAGTGGCCAAAAGGAGTAGGGTTAGGGTTTCAACCAATCCAGATTGGCATCCCTAGTACTCCATTACCCTTACTTGAGGAAGTATGTGCTTCAGAAGATATTAAGACATCTCATGAACCAGTGGACCAATATCATTGTGACTCCCCTGACTCTAACGATTATGAGTGGGATTCCCTATCCTCTACTTCTTCCATGGACCTCGACAAGTTATTTGGAGAACTTGACTTGATGCTAACTTCTTCGCCCAATCCTTTGAATTCCTATCCACCAAAGAAAATGACAAAAGAAGAGTTGTTTAAACATTACTATTGGGAATCACTTGATCCTACCTCTTGGCAACCTGAGCCACCTGTTTCAGATAGTCAAACCTTGGCACTAGGCCCACCTATCCATCCACCTAGACCCAAACCTAAGAGTAAAAAGAATCTGGTACAAGAATTTTGTAACCACATGAATAATTCAATCTTTACCTTGACCCCATTAGACTTTGACAACTCTGACGATGACATGCCCTTAGTTTATCCCCAACTCATTGATTGGGACCAACAAGACACACCCGTCTTAGATATGTTTGAGAACGACTAAGCAATTGCTGAGTTCCTGGGATTACGAGAAGGCATACCAAATGGTGATCATAAGGCTGGTTTTACCATTGACTTGGACAATAAAGCATATTTTGGGGAATCTGTTCAACCCTCCAGTCGCAAAAATGAGAAAAAGAATAAACAAGATAAAAAGGATTAGTCTCTGGGTGAAAACCGAAAGGCACCTTTAGACAATGAAAAAGTAAAAAGAAAGGACGCATCCGAAGGTGAAAACCCCTCTAAGGCACCTAAGGATGGAGGTTTGAACATTTTCCCTATTGCACAGGAAAAGTCACCCATGCTCGTGGAAGAATCAGTAGAATTCAACATAGGTACCAAAGAGAATCCTTGATTGGTTCATTTTGCAGCATCATTGACAATAGAAGAGCAGCCCAAGTTCCATAACTTCTTTGAACAGAGACAAATAAATTTTGCTTGGTCATATGCGGATATGCCAGGATTGGATCTAGCCCTTGTTCTACATCATTTGCCCTTACAACTAGGTGCCAAACTAGTGAAACAAAAATTGAGAAAAATGCACCCATAGATTGCTTTATTAGTCAAGGCGGAACTCAAGAAACCCTTAGATGTTGGTTTCATCAGATCTATCGACTATGCTGATTGGATCTCCAATCTTGTACTAGTCACTAAACCAAATGGGGGAATCTGCATCTGCACTAATTTTAGAGACATTAATAAAGCTTGTCCTAAGGATGACTTTCCTTTGCCTAACATAGACATAATAGTTGACATGATAGCAGGATATGAGATGTTGTCCCTTATGGATGGATTCTCAGGATATAACCAGATCAGAATTGCAACTGAAGACCAACATAAGATGGCTTTCACCTGTCCTTGGGCAACTTATTGCTGGAATGTTATGCCCTTTGGACTCAAGAATGCTAGAGCAACTTATCAACATGCCATGACTACTATCTTTCATGATCTAGTACACACTCTTATGGAGGATTATGTCGATGACCTTATTGCAAAATCTAAGACAAGGGAAAAACATTTACAGGTTTTAGAAAAGATATTTCAGAGGCTAGAGAAGTATAAAGTGAGACTTAATCCAAAGAAATGTGTGTTTGGAGTCAAGTCAGGAAAGCTGTTAGGTTATATTATTTCTAGATGAGGCATTGAAGTGGATCCTGCTAAGGTGAAAGCAATCATGGACATGCCACCACCCACTAATCTCAGTCAACTAAGGACATTATAGGGAAGGTTGCAATCTATCAGAAGATTTATAGTGCAACTAGCAGACAAGACACATCTGTTTCAACATTTACTAAAGAAAGGAGTCCCTTTTGCATGGACAATTAGGTGTAAAGAGGCTTTTCAACTGATTAAAGAATATTTACTCACACCACCAATCTTAATGCCACTTGTTGAAGGAAGGCCATTGATTCTTTATATTACAGCAACCCATTCATCACTCAGAGCATTGCTTACACAGAATGACGATGAAGGTCATGAAAGGGCAGTCTATTATATCAGCCGGACTTTGGTCGGTTATGAACTCAACTATAGTAACATTGAACGTGCTTGTCTTGCAGTAGTATTTGCTACCCAAAAACTGAGGCACTACATGCTAAACCATCAAATAATGTTGATTGCTAAAATAGACCCTCTGAAATATCTTCTCAACAAGGCAGCATTAACAGGGTGATTGGTTAAATAGGTTATAATACTTAGTGAGTATGATATTCGGTATGTAGAAAGAAAAGCTATTAAAGGACGGGTCATTGCTGATCAGTTAGCTAACGCACCCATACAGGCAGATCATCCATTGGTTGCAAACTTTCCTGATGAGTTCATATTTACAATTGACACAAACATAACATGGAAACTATACTTTGATGGCTCACATATAAATCATGGTTTAGGGGTTGGTATACTGTTTATTACACCACAGGGTGATTCTATCCCTAAGTCATTCAGGATTGCATTCCCATGTACTAATAACATAGCAGAGTATGAAGCTCTAGTGACAGGGTTATGTATGGTAGTCAAGTGGAAAATTAAGATTTTACAAGTATATGGGGATTCTCAACTGGTAATTAGACAGGTAAATGATGATTATGAAACAAAGGATGAGAAGCTTGCTCCATACAAGTGCATGGCTGATAGCTTTAAAGGGTACTTTGACAAGGTCAAATTTCATCAAATACCTCGTGTTTTAAACAAGGCAGCTGACACTATGGCTACAATTGCTTCACTTCTTGATATTCCTAACAATGTGCCTAAGTTTGAGTTCTTGGTAGAACAACTTTTGGTCCCAGCCTATGATATCCCAGATTTTGAAATGGTGTGTGACATTGTTGGTCCTAATTCCCCATGGTACAAAGAAATCTATGATTACCTTCATGCCGAAGTCATACCCACTGGCCTATCAAATAACCAATGTAGGACATTCCTCCACAAGTTAGCCAAATACACCATCGCCTGAGACACCTATATAGACGCAAGACCTTAGATAATAATTCTACCGAGATGTCTTGATTCTACCTAAGCACAAGCAACCCTAAGTAAAGGCGGCTGAGGGTATATATGTGGTTCCCATTCTAGCAGTCCTACCTAGCCAAAAGACAGTGCAGGACCGGGTTGGCCATCGGCCTACTATGGAAAAAGACCTTACATGTCTTGTAAATCTAAATGCCGCCCAAGTTCATGGAGACCGGATACATACACCAAAGCATGAGCTTTGCCTTATAACGCCACTCATATGGCCCTTGCCCAATGGGGACTCGAATTCATAGGTAAGATCCACCTACATCATCATCTCCAATGGACAATAAATTCATTATTACTACCACTAAGTACTTTACGAAGTGGATTGAAGCCATTCCTATGACATACATTACCGACACACAGATTTCTAGATTTATCTTGAACTATATCATCTATCGATATGGTGTCCCTCAGTCCATAATCACTGATAATAGCCGCCCATTTAAGAACCAAGAATTCTGTCATCTATGTGAAGAGTTTCATATCCAACATCACTTCTCTACTCCATACTACCCACAAGGTAACGGCCAAGCAGAGGCATCTAACAAGACCATCATTAGAATCCTCAAGAAGACTATCAATGATGTTGGTCGTGACTGGCATTTATAGCTTAACCCTGACTTATGGGCTTATCGCACAAGTATTCGTACTCCCACTGGTGCTACCCCATATTCACTCGTATTTGGTTCTAAAGCTATTCTACCTATTGAGGTCGAGATTCCTTCCCTAAGGGTATCCCTGAAATGCCACATTGATGATGAAGAGTACCGAGTGTCGAGACTCCATGAGCTAGAATTCTTGGATGAGCGATGACAGAAGGCATTAGACCACCTCCAAGCATATCAGAACCGCCTTCGTCGTAGCTATAACAGGAAGGTGTTGAACAGAAACTTTGACATTGGTGACCTGGTTTTAATAGAGAACCCAAAGAATCAAGTAGAAAGAGAAAAACTAGGAAAGTTTGAACCTAACTGGTTAGGACCTTATGTTGTTACAGAAGCTTTTGGATCAAGATCATACCAACTCTCTACTCCTGAAGGCAAACCATTGGCCTCACTAATCAATAGTATGCATCTGAAGAATTTCTATGCATAGCTTCTAGGAGCCTTGTTCTTAATTAGCAAAAAATTACAAAAAAATCATAAAATCACAAAAATCGTTATCAAGGTGAAAACCTGGCAAACAGGTCTCTTGGTAACACCAAAAAAATTAGATAATCTAGAAAATAGTAAAGACAAATTATTCATCCAATAGTGAAAACCATTTTGGTGGCGCTTTGGATAAGTACCATGGTGAAAACCTGGCAAACAGGCGCCATGTGTAGTTAATTCTGCTCCTTTGTCTACTATTATTCTGTACATAGTCCACTTCCCTGTACATAGTTCACTTTCCTGTACATAGTCCACTCTGTACATATCCCTTTAGTATCTTTGCATCCATCGCCAGTATACCATTCAAGCCAAGTGGTAGTCTTCCTACAATCTGGAACGCATTGACATCGAGTGCAATTTCATTCTGTATTGTACCCTGGTATTCATAATCACCGATTGGTCCCATACTCGAACAAGTAAACACTTGACGTAAGGCCATGTTGGTTCTTACATTGGCTATGTGGAAGACGTAAAACCATGGAAAATCCAACAAAAACCACAAACTGACCTAAGAAAACACAAAAACATCAGAAAACTTCAAAAAGACAAAAAAATCAAAACATTTCGAAAACCCTAAAAAAGAGTCAGAGTCAGTCGCACTTGCCGGGCCTTTGTCGCTTGTCAAACCACGCTGCTCGCTGACCGGACGAGGGAAAATCCATCTTTCGCCGGCGTTCTCGGTGTTGTGGGTCAGTTTGTTTTAGGTTTTTCAGATGAAATCAAGGATTCAATCCATATGTCTATATGACAAGGTCATTGGTCATGTTGAACTAATACGTAGGTCTCACAAGGCGGTAATACGTGGTGGGCAAGGCTATCAATCGATGAGCCCCCGAAGGCTACCTAGGGTCAGTTTCTATTAGGGTCTACTCAAGCATTCACTTCCTTTCACACACGCCTTCTATTTGTAGTCAATCTTTTCTGTCAATTCAAGTTGAACTACGAGGTCTTTGCGTGTACAGCATAGGCAAGGCCATCAATCAATGAGCCCCCGAGGCCGCATTAGGCCAGTCCTTTAGGGTTTGTCATCACATGCAGTCATTTGTCCACACATCATCTCAAATCATGCATTACAACGTGAACAAGTCAGTAATTTCTCTAAGTCATATCAAATAACTTTCCAAACAAAACAATCAAAATAGATCAACTACAGTCTGCTACAGGATGTGCCCTTCTTGGAAACAGACGTTATCAAAATAGTCAAGCTATGTCTTATTCAGGATGAGTCTTTCCTACATAATCGACAAGGTCAAACATAGCCTTAAACAAGTTATCACATCAACGGCATCTGACTCAACATCTTATACGATACATGTCTTTCTGAAACCAGGCTTTGTCATGCCTTATATAGATAGTCATAACATTGAAACTAGACTCACTGTCTTATCCGGTATGTGTATCTCCTCACATTAGGCTCTATCAATTAATCATTTTATCAATCAAACAAATCAAAAAAAAACAAGATCAAGTTTTGGCAAATATTTTTACTAGCTTTTTGACTCTATGGCTTATTTATCTTATCATTTATCTTGAATTGATGACTGGGATTCATGTTACTAGCTTTCTCAAGGATGTCCCATGAAGGATTTAGAGAAGCAACGATGTATCAGAATTCTATTTTTTTTGACTGTTGTCTATCAACTGTCTTTTAAATCTGATTTTTGAGTCATGTTACTATTTTCCTCAAGGATGTCCCATGAAGGATTTAGAGGAGCAATGACATCTCATGACCCGTCTTTTACTTTGTTTGCTGTCTATGGTTTGTCTTGACAAAAAGACTGGGGCAACTTGTGCCCTTAGTATGAGTTAATGACAATCCTTGTCTTCGACTATCTGTTATTAGCAAGTGTATGGTCTTGCACACTTTGATCTATGTCATATCATGGTGTTTTTCTCCATTTGTGTTAGTCCCGCCTAATGATGATAAAGTGCAATACCTTTGGTGATATGGCAAAATATCAAAGATTGCTAATACTAACATTTATCTTCTATCTTTCATTCTTTGTCGATCTTTCTTTCCACACTAACAATTCTTCTTTCTTGCATTATGACGGAGTCCTGTGACACAAAACATTATACATCATCCTACATCAACATACATGTTAGCGACATACATATAAACGGGCATATTTCATATCTAGATCATCATGGCATAATAGGCATTCATCATCAAACTATACATATCATAAGCATTTCATGTACAAAGCAACTATAAATACGTACATCACATAGAATCAACATTATATCATTAGCTGCATAAACATCATAAAATATATATACTCATCCATCACATAGGCATATCATATAAACATCACATGTATAAATAAAGACTGCATAATCAATAAATAGAAATGCATATCATGAGAATCACCGCCAAAATCATATATATATATATATATATATATATATATATATATATATCGCTCAAATGTGTCACATCACAATGTCATAATGTATCAATAATACATGGAAGCCCATAGGCTATAAGATCAAAATACAGTGTCTCAACAAATAGTACCCCTATCCTGAGCTGCCACTGCCATCATGCCAGAAGTGTGTGGGGGAATGATGATGCGAACCCAAGGATCTTTGAGCTGAAGGAGGTCTGTCATATGGCCCTACTCTACG
>VDFB02096701.1:0-28136 GCA_007258455.2 Sequoia sempervirens
CACACAATGCAATAATATTTTTTTTTAAATAACAAGAGTGAACATGCAATAACATTAACCATAACCACATAACATATTACATAGCATTAACACACTTGGTTCTCTGGGGCACGAGAGGTTACTTCGCAACACTAAACATAATAACAAATAAAGAATATAACGTAACCATTTAATTCATGATAACCATATACAATAATACATCCGATAGCCATGATGCGAGTATGATAAACATCGCATAATTACATCCACGATAAATCCCTTAATAGAGTTACAAAAGAGCCTAACTATTACATCATTGATATAATATTACATTACAATTTCCTTTGACAAATGAATTACATTGAACTTCCCAACATGGGAATTGATACAAGTATAAAGATATATGAAGTACAACTGATCATTGGTACGACTCCACTGTAGAACGCTGAGAAGACAAGACGCTGATGGGGAACCCAACGGGTGCGAAGCACGTTCCACCCAACCATGTGAATTACAAGTAACTCACCCCCCGTGCTCAGAGGTGACGAGGAAGTGAACCCGACCATGAATGTGAACCGACTCAACAACATGATACAGAACAAGTACAACTCAAGAATGCAATGCACAACCATCGACGTACTCAAATCACATAACAAGTAATACCAAGAAACTCATCACGATAACATGAAGTACTATCACTTAACAATCATAAATCGATCCACAAGAATTCAAAGAAACATCATAAAGAGATTACATCTAGAAGAGCCGAACCAACACCCAAACTACATTTCCAAATAAATCAGAACCAATAAAAGGAATACAATTCCATAATAACTCTGAACCAAACATTCAATACACCATTCCATAAGCAACAAGTAGCAAGTCAGACGGGTGTCAAGTAGGGAGGGTCATCACATAACTCTCATGGGATCCCCTGGCTCTTCCTCCAACTGAGGCGCCGACACCCACCTATGGATTCCCTAGCCCTAAAATCAGAACAACATAAAAATTACAATATCCAGAGGCGACAAGAAACAAGGACAAGGGTGTCTAGTGGAGAGTGTCATCGCATGGTCTTACATGAATTTGCCAGACTACCTATCACAAGGTGCCGCCTCCATCTATACATGGATTATCCAGACAACCTAGCTCAAGGAGCCGCCTCCATCTATGGTTTTCCAGACATCCTATTTCAAGGTGCTGCCCCATAGGGTTACTCATGCGGAGCCACTTACCTTTCATAGAGACAAGGTAGTGACCTTACCAACCAGGTCTTCCCATCCATCCTTAGCCTTTAAAAGCGCTAACGGCAGGGGTGAGGTGCATGTTTTTATCTTGATATGTGTTAACTAACCCAACCCACTAGATACATTAATTAAGTTATCACTTGTTTAACTACTCTTACGTGGGTTCCCCTGGCACTTCCTCTTACCCGAGGCGCCGGCGCCCACGAAGAGCCACTCTCCTATGACCCCTAACATATCTCAATTCTAGGCAAGGGTTGAACTATAACATTAACAAAGCATAAATCAAAATCCAAACACACGAGGCATTAACCCTCTCGCAATTACTCATAACCAAACTCTTAATAGAATAGTTCAACCCTTCCAAGCACAAAACCAATAAGTTCCAACTCTGAGAGTGTGATCAAGACGAAAGGTACATTAAAATTAAAACATGCCTCTGGAATAACGTTTTCACCAATTTACAACCGGTTCCCACATCAAGTAAAAAGGTAACTCACGAAAGTTAAGAATCCAATCACAATAAGGAAGCTAAGACACAACGTAATAACTTTCAGACCGAAATAAAAATAATTCTATTAGTTACCAACAACCCACAATCCATTTAATACATGAACATTATTATAGCAAAACCAAAGAAATTCGTAAGTCTAATAGCATTTAAGAATTTCTAGTTTTCGTTGAATCCTCTTTAAATAAACACAATAATAAATTCGACACCTTATCCGTTTTGTTACATTCAATTACCCAAGATAATACATCTCAAATATACTCAACTTAAACACACTCCACAAATAATAATTATCTATTTTTATATAATCATATTTCATAACTCTAATTAACCTTTATAAATATAACACAAAATTTACGTCCTAACTATTAAATAAGATAATTACAATTTCATTTAAATAAAATAATTTCTAAACTTGCATAATATCTCGAATTATAAACGCACTTTTATTCCATCAATATATAATATATATTTATATTTATATTTATATATCTATATACATAAACATAAAATATATATCAATTGACATTCCTCTTCTATATTATTCTCAAATTTTACAACCAAAATAAATATAATTATGCTCACATTATGAGTATACACTATCTATCTATCTATATATATATATATATCTAATATTTATATAAATTATTTAACAAATATAAAAGAATCTATTAATAAATTTATATCAAAACAATATTTAAAAGTGTATAAAAATATACATATTGAAAAACATATTTAAACACGAATTTAAGATTTTTCTTTTTAAACGAATACGAATTTTAAATAACATTAAAAAAATAAAATAATTAAAACTAACTAAAGGCCAAGAGGGACTGCCGCATGGGACCGCGTAGCAGTCCCTACGGCCTGCTGTACGCAGCAGTCCATACGGACTGCTGCGCACAGCAGTCCGTGTGGACTGTTGTGTAGCCCGCGACTGCATTGGGTGGGAAGTGGGTACGACACTGCCGTCCCTTCTCCCTTCCCAAAAATTTTAAAATACTTTCAATTTTATTTTTATAAAATTTCTCTTTTAACTTTTATTTTATTTTTAATTCATTTTAATACATTAACCATCCGTCCTTTAACAGGTACGAATTCTGGCGATATCAGGGGTTTTTTCAATGAAATACCAAATACAGAAATTTAAATACATATATTCGATATATATATATGCATTACAATTACTATAAAATTTCTTTTTTTTTTAGAACACCTTAATAGAAGGGTTTTACAGCAGACTTCCATCAAATATATAAATAATATATATCCTGATATATAAAGTTTCAGAAATCACATTTATTTATTTTTCTCTAATTTGATCAAACCAAGTTGGACAATTTTATTTTCTCTGAAATATCATGATAAATTTAAACAACTAGAAGGGAAGAAACCAATTGTTTTAAATCCATTGAAATTTTCTCCATACGCTTTGTTGTTCCCTAAGATCTAATTACCCAGAGTTTTCATTCTCTTTCACGTAATATTAAATTTAACTAGATCTCAGATAGATGTTTTATTTGCAACACAAATTCATTTAAATCATGATTTTATTTATTTTTGCAGATTTAAAGAAATCAAAGATAGAGACGGGAACCTGGATGCCTACGTTTCTTTGAGAATCTGATGAAGCCCGTTTGATTCTGATGACTTCGAAGAGCTCCCTGTTCGTGCTTCCAAATTTCTTCTACAAAATTTTGCCCTCGAACTCGAATCCGATTATTTGCCCAGAAACTTTCCAAGCCGATCACCAGTAACAGATTGTCAGTTCCTTTCTAACACTCTTCTCAAAGTATAGCAAAAAGGATTGAAATATATTCTCTTTCCAATTCAACAATACATCACCAATAGCTTATGCAACTTCTGTCTCAACAAAAACCTCTGTGTGTGTGTAAGACCCCCAAAAATTATTCATTCCATAAAAATATACTGTTCCCCTCTCCATCCTCCCTCTCTTCTCTGTCAAAACTCCTTTTTAAAAATTCTAAATTAATTAAAAGATAATATTCCTCTCTCAAATCTCAACAAAAATCAGAAATAAAATAAAAATCATTCTTTAAAAGCTAACTTTTTAATTAGATATGAATTCCTATTCGTTTGCACAACTTTTCTTTCTTTTACTTGTTTTATTTGTTTTATTTGTTTTAATTTCTATTTTTACCACTTTCTTGCACAACACATTTTCTATTTAATTAAATAAATTATTCTAATAATTATCCCCACCTGATAATTAATTAAAATAATTAAAATACCTTTAATATTTAATTATCATTTAATCAAAACACATGACTTTATAAAAAATTAAATAAAACATTTAAATATTTTCATACAAATAAATCAACATTAAAATAAACAATTATTATCCACATTCAATTAACTAAATCACAACCTATTAAATACTCACATTAATAAAATACGACATACACAACACAACCACAATAACGACAATTACAGAAAATGAACAATACCAATCAACCGAGACGATCAGACATCATGGGACGGGAGGACTTCATCATCACCTCTGTATCAACATTTAACCGTTGGGTTATTGGTGCTCGCCCTGTCCTGCCGAAGCAGGTGGAATCGAGACTTTTACCTGCAAATCCTGCATTCAAACAAAGTTGTGTACATGTGCATACATATATATATAATCATCTAAGCATGAAATTGAAGTACTGCATTGTGAGAAGGAATCGCAACATAGCAGGGCACTCGCGAACGAGTGATGCCATATTGTCCTTCATCACACCTATTCTAACAAATATTACATAATCAATAAATCAACATTTCTAACTAGCAATCATCTTAAAACATATCTAATTAAATCATTGCATCATATAATAATTCTGAAAATCAACTAATATAACCAACCATACTGTCATACGAAATAATCTTATCCATAATGAAACAATAGCATCATCTAACGTCTAACTAACCAAATCAAACAATATCATCATCGTCACAAGAAACAAACAACCGCATTGAAAAATACCAAATCCTACCAATAAGAGGAGGGGTATTACATGAGTTATTATTCACCTAGGCTTTGCATCATATAGATATATATAATCTTATATAAATATATATCTATATCAGGTCATATATATACACGTATATATACATATACATATATATGTATAAATGTATATGTATATATATATGTAGATACATATATACATACATATATAAATGTAAATATATATATACATATATACATATATATATACATATACATATATATATACATATGTATATATACATATACATATACATATATATATGTATATATATATATACATATATATATGTATATATATATATATACATCTATATATATGTATATATATATACACATCTATATATATGTATATATATATACACATATATATATATATACATATATATACATATATACATAAATATACACACACACACATATATATATACACATATGTATATATATATACATATATGTATATATACATATATGTATATATACATATATGTATATATACATATATGTATATATGTATATATATGTATATATATGTATATATATATATGTACATATATATAAGTAATATTATAGATTAATTATTAGATTAATTCCTCTATATTTTAGTCATATATATAACAACACATGTTGTCTACTAGGTCATTTCCTAAGTAAAGTCACAAAGAATTTACCTATGGTTAATGCTTGATGTCATCTATTTAATGTCGAGAAGTCCTCACAAGCCTGCCAAAATAGTTTGATGCAATTGAAATCCCAATATCCATACATATAATCATCCAAACAAATATGCATTCATTAGAACAATAAATATATGAACACAATATGCTGCAAGTTATAAAAATTACAATGCATTTAGAGAAAAATGTCCCAATATATTTTAGTGTGTTAACAAACATAGTTTTGTTGATATGTCGATCATCCATATACTTGGTTCAGCTCTTGATGCTCTTGCATGCCTACAAAAAATATTGTAATAATCAGGGGTATTAACGTTTCCACATCAAATCATCCTTACAATATTTCATGCACAACAACAATTTTGTATACAAGAAGAAGAATGCACAACAATAAGAGTTTAGATTGGAGGATTATATTGCACAACATTTTGATCATCTTCAACATTTCACATCATGCATATGATCCTTAAATACATTCATACATACATATGCATATGTATATATACATACATACAAATGCATGTATATATATTATATATATAATAACAATATTTTGATTTTTTAAAACATGAATTTAGTAATTGGGGGTGTACCAACATGAATAAGTGCACTTCAATGAGGGATGTGCAGAGATTTCCTTCTCAAGCTTGCATTATATGCATAAATATTTTATGTATGCAATTGAAAAGCTTAACATGAATGATAAGATATAGGTGATAAAGATGTAACTGTGATATGATTAAGAAATGGATAATTTTGTTGTTTGTAAATTTGGACCCTTTTATTTTTATTAGTTGACTAAAAATAGTATAATTTGTATGCCTCAAAATATTTTAGACACTAAGTACATATATATAAAACAATATTTTGATTTATGAAAAATATGAGTTTAGTTATTCAGGGTGTACCAAACAAAATAGATGCCCTTCAATTAGGATAATATCACAGTTTCCTTCCTAAGCTCTAAATTTTGCAAAGGATATTCAGTAAAAATAGAGGAGAATTTGGAATGAAAATGACAGTAGAAATTCCCTCTCATTAAATCATTTAAATGTGAAAAATGAATGAATTGATTTGTGGCAAGAGGTTTATGTAATATAATATAATTAGATATATGCAAACATGCATCTTGTATATATATACACAGATGTGGAAAAGAATGAGTCATTTCATATTGCAGTTATCATTTATGTTTGATTTCAACAACACCTTGAATGAATTCAATTTTATATTTGGTTTAATTTATTTTTTTTGTTTATTGTGAAGCCTTATCTTATTAAAAAAAATTACCCATAATTAAAGGTATTAGTAATTTGGTATCAATTCATCTCCCAATGAGATATTTAGCTTTATACTTTATAAAAAAATATTTCTCAAGGGAGCTGAATATTAATTATTTCCTCTTGGTTCTCCTAAAATTCATGCTAATTATTTTTTTAAAGGACAAAAATAAGGTGTTAGAGTACAATTATAAACAAGCTTCCAACTAAAGCAAGGATGTGTGATGGAAATTGTAGTTGAGCTTTCAACTATCCAACTCTGCCTAGTAACATGATGTGGTTTTGGAATAGCTAATCAATTATTTAATTTAAGAGGATAAATAATGTTATTCAAGATATTCTAAACTAAAAATTGACATATCAATAGAAATTTTTAACCTTTTAAAGAAATGTAAACTCTAAAAATCCAAGATAAATGGTTGGAAGTCATCATAAACTATTTAGTAAAATAATTTTAAGGGATTCCTACCTACAACTAGGGTATATCGAATTTTTAATTAAATGCTTCAAAATTTAGCACTTATAGATCACACATAAAAAATATTCACATGTAAATTTTCAATTAAGCTTTATAATTTTACTATAAATTTACTTATAATAAAGTTTACACTATAATTATTTTAACAAGCCATGAAATGAATTCTCATTTCAACTTTTAAATTTTAATTCAAAATTTATAAAGTTAAAAGGGAGGTTATTTATATGGTTCTATGAGAGATAAATAATTTCACCTATTTGTCATAAAACCAAGACATTGTAAGGGGGATTTTTGGTCATTTCAAACCAAATAGATATACATGAATAAAAGAGAGACTTTGTACTCTTATTTTTGAATGAATAAGAATGAGCTTGTCAAACTTTGTGCCTCTTACATTCTTTGTGCCTAGGTTTTCTCCTTCCCTCTTTTTTGTTATTTTTCATTTTTTCTCTTTTGTACTTTTGATGAAAAATATATGAAAATATATAATTTCACATACATCATATGAGGGATATACCACTCTCAAACATAGAGGAAAAATATTATTTAATATAATATTTTCCATCTATTACAATCACCTACAATGTAATCCATTGGATGAGTTGCATTGATTTTTATAATAATAATAGTGACAATTTTGTTTACTAATAAAATTAAAATTTATAATGGATCCAACTCAACATGCCTCCAATTAGTTTCTACTCACTTTATCAAGCACATAATATTCAAATTTGTATGATAAAGTTTTCTATAAATGTTGAAGCACAATAGTGTGTCTCATTAGCAAGCCAACCCTATGTTTTTTTTTGGTGCATAAAATCATATCATGTTTAAAATTTGAATGAGGGTTTCAATCAAGGCCAATTAAATATATGTGTAGGGGTTTAGATATAAGACCTTTAAATTGAACTATCCCTTTATGGAGCCCCTATGTAGTCACCTCTATTTCTATCATTTTTTTTTTGATAAAAGTACTAGTTCACTTCATTATTTTGGAAAATAAACATATTCATCTTAAAATATAATCTAATAATTGTGTAGCCATCACTATAACATTTTTGAGAAATATAATATGTATTATATTATTAATATTATGTATTTTAATTCTATAATCAACATATATATGTTATAAAAATATAATATTTCTATGTTATGAAATTAAATTGTTCTCTACATCAATATCTTATTTCAATTGATAAATAACAATTTCAATAAATATTAAGAGAAATGCATTACCATAAAATATAGGTCTAAATTTTTTGTTATTACTAATTCAAAAATAAATAAATAAACCGAGTTAATTATCTATGTCGAGGAAATCACGAAAATAGTTATTTGTAGTTTTGTATTAGGATAAAATATTATCAACAAAAAATTAAATAGAAAATTTATATATATTAAATTTATATAGAAATACCACAAACTTTTAATTTAAACTATCCTTAATTTTTTACCATTTGTTCAGTATAATTGATAGGATGCATGAATATCGACAAATATTGATTTTATAGACCCATTAATGCTAAAAAGTGACACATTATTATGCTTTCACTAATAAAAAGATAAAATATTATTTCATTTTAAATCATCCAATTATTATCAAATAACTTGAACATTCATACATCATTCAATTATATAAAAAGCATTGCATCAACATATATATAGTCATCAGAACATATTTATACATTTACATTATGATTAACATATTTGCTAACTTATTGCAAATTGTTAAATCAATAAAAAAAATTGAAAACAAAATAGACTTTCCTTCCATAAAAAATTTCAATTGTACATCATCATTCTAAATACTTAGAAACGAACTGTAACGCCCCGTCGTGCGAACCCCAAAGGATGAATAAACAATAATTACAGCACAATTTTTTTTTTTTTAAGTAAACATAACATACATGTAATACACATTAAATCATAACATGAATTTCATTTAAGTAGATTCATTAGCACATACATCCCTTGGGGTACACGAAGAGTCATTACGAGACTGAGATCCACACAACGACAATAAAGAATAAAACCAAAGATATAATTCATAACAAAGTAAACATTAACAAATGTATACATGATAATCATTGATAAGAAACCATCTGTGTACATAAATACCACATATGCATGATTAACTTCACACATTGAATAACAACTGCAAATAGCCACATAAGGTTTAATGTTACATTACAATACAATGTTCAAGAAGTACAATGATACAAAAGTGTTTCCAAACATAAATGGAAACCATACACAAGATAACATGATACAATTGAATAGATGAATACACAATATCATAACTGGTTCCAAAACAACTACAACTCTGGAGTCGCTGCAACCGCACCAATCCGCACCTCTTGATCCTCGACTGGGGACCCAATGGGGTGCTTAGCACGTTCCACCCGACCATGTGAGTCTGAAGACCCACCCCCCGTGCTAGGAGCTAACAGAAAGAGACCACAACCAAGAACATCCAAACAGGGAACCATAAAACTCAACAACAAACAAAAGTATCATAAAACTCAAGGATTACAAGAGTCAACATAATAACTTAAAATCATAAATCCCATCACATAAATCAAAGCAATGACCAATAAACAAGTAACCAAAGGATGATCATGAAATACTTCCAAATGAAACTGAATTAATAAACATAATACAATTCCAAATTGCAATTAAACCATATAATAACATCATAACACAGTACCATAAAAGTACAAGGTCATAAATCAAATATCAATGAGATCATACAAGACCACAAAGTACACCAAAGATGCATCAAGGCAATAATCACAACTCAATATAAATCCATATATCAACAATCTAAACCAACTCCCATAACCTACTTCCAGAGGAACACAATAAAGTAAAAACACATGGGCAACTAGGGGAGAGTGTCATCGCATAGCCTACATGGGTTATCCTGGCCCTTCCTCCAAACTGAGGCGTCAGCCCCCATCTATGGATATCCTGGCCCTTCCTCCTACTTGAGGCGCTGACACCATAGGGTAACTCATGCGGAGCCGATAACCTCTCATGAGGACGAGGTTACGACCTTGCCAACCACGACCTTCTCAGCCTTCCATTAGATGCGAAAGCACTAATGAAGATGAGGCATCCATTTTAAATCTTATAATGATATTACTACCCAACCCTCCTAAGTTAATTATTAGGTTTTCATTTGATTACCAACTCACTCGTGGGTTGTCCTGTGCCCTTCCCCTTATGCGGGGCGTCGGCCCCCATGAGGAGCTACTCTCCCTAGAGACCCAACAACATAAAAACCAAGGGTTGTACCATCATAATTTGAACAAAGAATCACATCATAAAAGCATGCGAGGCATTACCCATCTCGCTAACAAGTGCAAAATCAGAGTCTCAACAATTCCCGTACAACCCTTTCAAAAATCATGAAACCAAGACACTTGCCACATCAAGGGCACATAAAGAGAGAGAACATCAACTATCAATCAACTCAAGCCTTTAGAAGCCAAAAGAATGAAAACCCACAAACGAGGGTAAAGTGAAGCAACAAGAGTTTTTTCTCCAATAATTCCAACACAAGGATAAAATTTCCTCAAATATGAGAGTAACTCAGAAAATCCATAAAAAGGGAAGATTCATCAAGAACCATCCACAAATCAACAATGGTGTCACCTCAAATAGGAACATACAAAAGAAAATCAACCTTTAATTCAACGAAATCACTTAATAAAACCAAAAGCCACAAACTAGGCATTCCATGGGAGACCTCAATTTTCTCCTCACAAGAACCCCTTATAATGGTACACAAATCACCTTCATAAAAACAACAACATAGCAATGATAACAATAATTGTAAGACCACGATAACTATTTTCAATTCAAATATAATGAGTGAATACATTAAAATAAGATCAACAACCCCATCCAGACTATATAAACAACTTTGATACAAAATAAATCAGAAATCCAAGAAGATTAACTACCCATAACTCATCAACAAAATACAAGTTCCCAATTACATTGCAACACAAATTAAATGACAAAGGATTTCTTGAATCAAAACTAACCTCCAAAGGCATTCACACCAACATGGAACCATCCAAAAACAATCCTTCAACAACAGAGGTAAAAGCATGCAACCGGGCATCCAAAGCACCAAATTTAAGAACACCTTAAATACTCAACCACTCACAACTCCACAAAAACACTTACATAATAAACATCAACCAAAAATTCAATCGAGAACAATATTTATTAGCCAATCAATTAACGACCAGAACTAAATAACTTTACAACTTACCCATACTGAAACCATTCATGATAACCATCACAAGTATGCTAAAAGACTCATCATAAAGAGAACTTACAAATCAACCATTAAATGAATATAAAGGAAATCAATTTCCAAAAGATTAAAATCCCTTTTTACCAATAAACTATCCAATTAAAGAATATCCTAATCAATCTCTAACCATGCCCATACATTTAAATTTCCCTTTCAATGAGCAACAATTGAAAACTACTAAATAGTTGGGTATTTAACTCATTATCATTTCATAACTACTTATGTTCAAAACATTAATTTAAACATTATTTCCACTTCCCTTCATCTCACTAACTTAACACTCAATTCCAATACTTAAAGTAATTGCGCCAACCACTTAAGACCATTTGTTATACTTAAAATGATAGTAATAACAATACTCTAAATACTTAAACTACATATTAGAACTTACCAACTTTAAAATCTTAAATCTATCTAAATAAATTTACACACAATAAATACCTTTTAAAACCACTACATCTTTATATATTTTAATTCATTTTGAGGGAGGAAATATAAAAAGAGAAAAGATCTGTTCTAAGAATCCAACAAGTCTACAAGTCTTAATTTCATAAAAATATAACTTATTCGATTCTATGCTAAACTCTATTTTCACCCTATACACATTTAAAAATAAGAATTAAACAATCAATGCTGATATAAATATATATTCACAAATTGCCTTTCTACTATATTATCCTATCAAATTTCACAATTTAACAAATTAATAGGAATTATTTTCTATTCCAAAATATTTACTCAAAACAAGAATTAAATAAATCAATGCTGTCATATATACGTAAGTTGATTTATCTACCAACTTATCCTCTTATAGTTGTAATTTAACAAATCAGTAATAATGATAAACAAAATATTTTTTTCTATTTTATTATTTCTACTATAACCAGATTTTGTTTTATTTTAACCAGAAAAAGAATAGAATATTTACTGACTAAATTAAATGGTTACATGAACAGTTAAATAACTGAAATCTGAATAAATGAGTTAATAAGCATATATATACAAATATAAATATAAATATATATATATATATATTTATTAAAGTAAATTTCCACACAGTAGATAAAATAGAATTTTGCACTTTATAAAATTTATATATATAAATTTGAATGGACATTTAAACCCATACTCCGGCACGGAAATAATTGCCATCCAGCCGTGGGCAGTCTATGGACTGCTCACGGCAGTCCGTGGACAGTCCGCAGACTGTCACACGGTCCGGTGGCGGGGTGGTGGGTACGGCCGAGGCCGAACCCCACAGCCAAAATACATATAATATCAACAAAAAAAATGAACAAGCCGACGGAAATAAATAATCCGGGGAAAATAATCAGGGAAAATGTTCTCGAACAGTAGAAATATTTTGTAACTTACAGGCATATGGAAAATATCATACTCGAAATTAATTGAAAGAATTTTGCTCATTTCCAGATTTCAAACAAAACCCAGAACCCCTCAGAAATTCCATTTAACAAATAACAATTCCCAATTCCTGGCTAAATATTCTTTGATTAAACCATAACCCCAATAGATATTCTTCCTACCATTGTTTGATTTTCACCCTAGATACAAATTTCATTCACAGGGAACAATTCCTATTTTAACAGAGAATAAATAATTTAAAGAAAAGAACCTGGCGTCCTTCGCTTGCAGAGAACTGTAGAAGCTTATTCCCTTCTTGTAGATCTTTCCAAAATCTGGTATTCAGGAGCATGCAATCAAAATCCTCTAAATAAATCTCACACAAGAGTCTCCCTCCTTTTTCCTCTTCGATTGAATACCAAAGTCACAACTCAGAATTAACTCAAAATAATTATTAATCCTCTAATTCCCTTTGTTGCCTTTTTTCATGCATTTACATTTCATTTTCTTTTTATCATGCATTTGATTAAAACTTAAATAAATTTAAATCCACAAAATTGAACTTTTATTTGAATATAAATTCATTTAATTAATTACTTCCACATTAGAATAATTAAAATCAACCATTTGCAAGATTCTAAATAAGTACCCATTAAATTTCTTATTATAATAATTATCTTTTCAAAATTATTTGTTCATAACAATTTAAATCAATTTATCTAATAATATCACTTTTACTTTTAACGAATTAGTTTAATTTAATCATTTGCTCTAAATCATTCGATTTAATTTAATTGATTATTATTTTAATTTCTAATCATATTTTAAATAACTTTACAAATCACTTATGATTTAATTAATTATTTAAACATGATTACTAACATATTATATTTCCCACACAATCAAATAACACAGTAATTAATGAAGCACACATAGAAACTCACACACAAGTCCAAAACAACCGACACGGAGGGGTATTACACGAACAAATATGTGAAGACTTAAATAAACAGCCATCTTCTATTTTGTTGCTGTTTTTTGAAAACTGTAACTGCTGTTCTGTAATGCCTGTAACTGCACTTTTACAGTCTATTTCAACTCATATTGTTGTTTTGAAACAGCTTTGTATTTATGTTCTGCAATTGCTTTTTAAAGCTTTTTTCCTCCAATAAAAAAAGATACATAATTCAAAATTGTACAAGAACTTTAAAGTTAAAAGGCTACAGAGTTCAGATCAGTACTCCAGAAATGAGTTTAAGCCAAAACAAAGCACAGATAATTTTCTAGTTTGTCAGAGATCATACTTAAAAACCCCCAAACATACCAACTCTTTATATGGGCTTATTAAAAGACGTTATTTCTCCTCTTCAAGTGGGTTTATAAGACTGGAAGGTAGTACAAAAGCCTGGAACAAGTCATCTTCCAGAAAATAACAGCCATTACTATCTGCCTTGACAGAATATTAAATAGAAACCAAATACACGCTTTTCATTTTATTTCACTTATTTTGTGTGTTGATTAGGGAGACACGTCTCCCTTCTCACAAACCGACCAGCCCATAATCCATTTATACTTCTCTGCATTTCTAGACACTTACGTCATCAGCAAATTTTCTTGTTTTTTCCCTCCCACATGAATATCGTGGATGAATGATCAGATCTGAAATTTATTGTTCACACTGGTGGAGAACTAGTTTTCAGAGTCCTTACAAAATGTTGGCCAAAGGCTTGTTTTTATTAAGAATTCTTATGTTGTAATTTTGATTTTAATTAAAGTTTTCAAAAAGTTAGTAATAATTGTATATTTAAATATAGAAAAGTTAGTTTAAAATATTTTAATTAAAAAATGAGGTCACGAGTTTGATTTTTTTATATAATTGCACAGAAACATACATCATGACAGTTTAATTAAGCATGATATCATATTTAAGATATAATTTATTTGTCTTTCATTTGGTTTCATCTTATTTAGATTTCATTTTCTTCTTTGCATTCTTGAAGTAAAACGAAGTTGTGATCATACTACAAAATTACAAAGTTCCATTAAATGGACCAAATATAGTGATAATTTACAACCAATAAAATTAATGAAATAACTAAACTAAATAATTAGTTTTAACAAACAAAATCATCAAGATAGAATCAACAAGAATCATAAATTACATAATTTTTATTTATTTAAACATAAATTTTAGCTAAAAAGAAAAGATATAAAATAAAGTAGAGTGGAGTGGGGAGTGGATCATGCTCAACACAATAATATTACATCGTCATTCTAAATACTTAAAGACAGAGAAACAGAGAAACAAATATCTGAAAACTTAAAATACACAACTCAAAATTGTACCAGAACAACTAAGTTAAGAGGCTACAAGTTTTCAGATCAGTACTCCAGAAATGAGTTTAAACCAAAACAAAGCACAGATAATTTTCTAGTTTGTCAGAGATCATACTTAAATACCACCAAACTTACCAACTCTTCATACGAGCTTATTAAAAGTTGTTATTTCTCATCTTCAAGTGGGTTATAAGATTGGAAGGTAGAACAAAAGCGTCGAACAAGTCATCTTCGAGAAAATAGCAGCCATTTCTACTTGCCTTGACAGAATATTTAATAGAAGCCAGAGATGCGCTTTTCACATTTCTTTCACTTAGTTTGTGTGTTGGTTGGGAGACACGTATCTCTTTTCACATTTCTTTCATCTTATTTAGATTTCAATATTTTAAAAAAATAAAAATTAAATGAAATAAAGTTGTGATCATACTACAAAATTACAAAGTTTTCAAAACAATATTCTAATAAAAAAATTGCGATTAAAAAAATATATATATTGTGATCATTATTAAAATCACAACTTTATAATTTGAAAATTGTTTCTTGAGTTTTTTCTAATATTGCATATGATTTGTTTAAACATTAACATTGTTTCTATAGATGTTTTTAGGTCAAAACTTTCCAAGACAACTAGATATTGTAGATGTCATATCTATGCTTAGCCTTATTTGTTAGTAGAATCTAATTTAAATTGACACTTAAAACATTTTGATATATAGTTGGAAAAAAATTGAGAGAATGTTGATCATTCTCAAAATCAAGAGAGAACATGTCTTACTTAAGTGTAATAATAGATTTTCATCTTCTCTCCATCATACCAAATTAAAATATATATATAATTTTGAAGAATATATCCAATATTTTAAAGTATATGTTGGTACAAATTCCTTCTACCACACCACATTGAATAAGATCATTTTATCCTAGTTTAAATATATCATGATTGTGGATCTTGTTTAATGAGAATGTGCATTTTC
Source organism: Sequoia sempervirens (assembly GCA_007258455.2). NCBI lineage: Eukaryota > Viridiplantae > Streptophyta > Pinopsida > Cupressales > Cupressaceae > Sequoia > Sequoia sempervirens. The sequence continues at coordinate 16,189 of VDFB02096701.1, forward strand.
ATTATATTCACCAAGTCAACATCATATTTTTCAATAATATTTTTTCTCGTGTGCACTTGATTATGTTCCTTAAAATAGATTCATTAAAAATAATATTATTTAAATTATCAATCTTTTTCATAAATTTTATCACTATTCATCATCATAGAATACTCATTAGTTGTTGAAATTGTTGGGAGCTATTAGATTGTGTAGTAACCTAAAAGTGCACTTTGAACCATGAAAGTTGAGACGAGTTTGAAACATTGAAATCAAAATTGGAAAATAGTGAACATCTTCTTTTTGATCTATATTTATGGACGAGATTCGAAATGTGTCAAATAATACAATGTAATCCCAAACATTGTTTTGATAATATCATAGATAATTAGTCTAAAAATTAGGAATAGTTTCTTATTGTTTTATCATTGAGTTATAAATATTTTGCATTTTATATCATGAATAATATTTTACACAAGCATGAGGGCTTTGTACTTGATGATGTTTCTATACAATCTAACTCAAATCTATATAAAAATACATAGAGTCATTGTTCTAAAGACAACAACTAGATAGAAAACATTTTTCATTAAAATATGTGCTTCAAAAATTGATTTGTGGAGAAATGTGGTTTTAATTCTTTCTTTATGAAAAATTTTATATCAAATTTAGATATAAATATGAACACATGCAAATTTGTACTCTTTTTCTTTATGTGAAATTTTTCTTCTTAAGATACTAAATAAGTGAACTATCAATTTTATCATTGATGTAGGTTTAAGATGAAACACATCATTGTAGATTGATACCATGGAATGTGATAATTAAAGCTAGATAATATCTCTCATATTATTTTCAAACATGTAGCATAAGAGCCTGTCTTAGTTATTAAGTGTATTTTGTAACTTAGATGGTCATATTGATCTTCCTATTAAGGTAAGAAATAAAAGCAATAAATACACATTTAATCTTTTTGATCAAGAGCACATGTTTTAATTATATTAAAATACACATCAAAGATAAATTGTCTCATAAATGCTTAGAGAGATAAAATTAGTTCTAAAAATGAATGAGTCTTTATAATAAGATATTGCATAGGGTAATACACTATTTTTTTTATCAAAATCCTTACTTTAATTTGGATCTAATTAAATTATTAAACAAACAATAATCAAAACTAAATTAACATAGTCGTGCGGGGTCTAATAGTCGTGCAGTCAATTGTGATTATAATACCTAGTCTTACGACATATTTATACTATATATTGTAAATAAATAGTCCAAATGTAAATAAACAAAAAAAAACAAATGTTGATCAAAAGTGGACCCATACTCAAACATATGAGAACCTCTAATGTTATATATAAAAAATCATAAACACATTCATGAAGAAGTAAAATAAGTATTTTTTTTGGTCTCAAATAAAATATCATAACTATCCACTATAGTATATCATTTAAAAAATAAAATGCTCATTTAATCAAATAAGACACTCATTTAAGCAAGTATTGTTATACTGAAAAAATATTGTTCTTATGTGTACAACTATTGGAATAGCAATGTACAAGCATTGGAGTCTTTTATATTAATAGTTTGTCCTATCACAAATCACAAATATAAAAGGTGTGCACAATAAATAACATGTATTTTTCCATTAAATGTGTGATTTTAAAAAAGTTTTAGTGTTCCACTATTGATCCATTTTTATTTGATATAAGTATTATTTTAAATAATTATGTGTTGTTTTTATAACAACAAATAGATTTTTTGTGTTCAACTATTGGTCTATATGTGTTGAATATAAAACCTAGAGATATCAAAGATTTATGGCTATCAATAGATATTTGGTCCATTTATGTTTTATATTATTAATTTTATTTTAAATAAAAATATGATATTCTACAAGCAACAAATGATATTTTTTTGTTCAACTATTGGGAGTTCCATGATTAAGTTTTGGTCAAACTTTTAAAAAGTCAAATTTTAGACACTTCTCCAATAGATGTGCTAATGTGGCCGGTTACATGATGAGTCACACCTCCAACTATATATATAGATAAATAAAAGGGATAGTCCACATTTAAAAGAAAATGGAGGTTCTACAATATTCTAGTCAATCGATACATGCTAACAAAGTTAGCCCACATGACTAGTGGCCCCTCTCCCCTAGTTGAAATTGAAATATAATGATAAACTAAAAAGAAGATAGAAAGCCATCTTGTTGATTTAATGTCATTGCCATATTATAATTTTTCTATTTTATTGAGATTTATATTTATAAGTAGAAATTTCAAACTAGATCTACAATCTTGAACTTATAATTAAAGTTCAATTATGATTTAAATAATGTGGGATTGTACCACATTATGATTTGAATAATGTGGGATTATGATTTGAATAATGTGGGATTGTACCATGTCATACAATCTATTCTGGAATGATTCTTCAGCCATATAATTTGGTATTTTTATCATGTGTCTCCTTGAGCTATTGATACAAAAGTATAGAAATTACCAGAATATACAGTTTATGCAGATCAAGTGGAAACATTCATCGTGTTCCCATCTTGTGGGATTAAGATTTGAATAATGTGGGATTGTACCATGTCATACAATCTATTCTGGAATGATTCTTCAGCCATATAATTTGGTATTTTTATCATGTGTCTCTTTGAGCTATTGATAAAAGTATAGAAGTACAGAATATACAGTTTTATGCAGATCAAGTGGAAACATCCATCGTGTTCCGATCTTGTTGAGTTGATTTGAATAATGTGGGATTGTACCATGTCATACAATCTATTTGGAATGATTCTTCAGCCATATAATTTGGTATTTTTTATCATGTGTCTTTGAGCTATTGATAAAAGTAGAAATTACAGAATATACAGTTTTATGCAGATCAAGTGGAAACATTCATCGCGTTCCGATCTTGTGGGATTATGATTTGAATAATGTGGGATTGTACCATGTCATACAATCTATTCTGGAATGATTCTTCAACCATATAATTTGGTATTTTTATCATGTGTCTCTTTGAGCTATTGATAAAAGTACAGAAGTAAAGAATATACAGTTTTATGCAGATCAAGTGGAAACATTCATCTTGTTCCGATCTCGTCGTCCATCAAAGGGCAGGTACAAACATTAAATTATCCTTCCTACTCCGCTTGATGAAATATTAACACAACAATGGCCTCTGTAAAAGTACAGGGTACACAGTTTAATTTAGGTTAAGTGGAAACAGCTAGGCAAAAACTCTTAGGGTACCAATCTGACCGTCCATAAAACGTCAGTGTCCTTTCTACTTTACCTTGACAAAATACTAAATTATCATTTTTACCTGTAAGACAGAAACATCTGATTTCTAATTATATCCGAAAGTTACTAGTTCTTCCTGTCTCGACGAAAATATTACTTAAAAAGTCTTCGGTGTCGCGTACATGCTCTTCACATTCCTCATTCTTCGGTCCACGCGTATCCCTCACCACAAATCAATCATCAATTTATTTATGCTAGGACAACAATGGAGTATGAACAGTGAAGCGTAGCTTCAGAAAAACCCAGCTGACATATATGAGCAGCACCAACAAACGTCAATACAAGAGGCCGCATTATGAGTAAAACAGACATGGAGTTTGAAGAAATAAGAGGATTCGTACAACTGGGCTTCCAATTTAACAGGGAGCAGTTGAGCCCAAGATTAGTAAATGTTGTTCCTGGGCTGAAGCATCTAACTATAACCACCCATGAAAGCTTGCCATCGCCAAATGGGGAAAAAGGAGAAGAAATGAAAGAGCGGCTCAGGCTGTGGGCTCGTTGTGTGGCTTCCACTCTGCCCTGCTAACAACACTCAAACCATTATCATATTTCTCTTTCCCCACAAGAAATTTGCAAGAGCACTTCTATCATTTGGATAGACAAATTTTGCTCTCGAGTTTGATTTCTGCGACGGAAATTTTCTGTCTTTGCCTTGTCACATGAATTTCGTCGATGAATGATCACATCTGAAATTTACTGTTTATACACTTTTGGAGAAATAGTTTTTGGAGACGTAATAAATCTTGGCCAAAGGCCTGCTTTTGTTTTTTAAAAGATTCGATCTCTTGTCACGGATTTTTATATAGAATTTTAATTACTTTGTCCATTTAATTTCTCTATTTTCGAAATGCTAACCAGACATTATTTTAATCATTATACATATTGTCAAGCAGCAAACAAGCAATCTAAGGGGATAATTTCAATGATAGGCGTTCAGTTCCAAAAAGGTGTTTAAAAAATTTGGCGTGTAACAATGACATTTACTAGAGATGGCATTCACATGTGCTATACCATATCACTCAGAAAAAAAGAGGAGACTTGGTGTTGCATCTCCCGTGGAAGATGGTACTGCAGTTTACAAATTTGACTAGTGAAAGAAATGAATATTAAAGAGGTATTCAGTTTTGAGACACCACTCTCTTTAAAAGGCGATTCCTCTTAAGTCGATGATGGCAGTGTCTCACAGACTGCAAAACAGTTATTTTTCTTTGTAAACGAAGAGTTTAAAAGACATTTCGACTGCGTTGAGAGGGCATTCTAGCTGAGCTGGAAAGGGAAGTTCAGGCCTTGTGGAGATTCAGTGGAGCTAAATAGCTTGTGTCTATCGAGAGCAAAGAAACTTTTTAATGTGTGAAGTAGCAAGGAAGATGCAGAAGATGGAAGGTGCGAGGACTGTTGCAACGACCATGTCAACAAGAAAATCACCTTGAATCAGGTACCTGCTATATTATTTTGGATAAAGCATATATTTTAGCAAGTCTTCTTGTTGATCTCCCAAGCTAGTTCTGGGACGGGAATGCAGAAATTTGGCCAACATCTCCCCCTGATTTTAGGTGATGCTCCAGATAGTAAAATATTAGTCTCTTCCCCAAAGTTTATCTATTAGCCATTGTGAATGGATAATATAGAGCAATAACTCAAGTGATAGAAATAATAGTGTCTCCCTCTCACCACTCATTCTTATGGTAGGAAAGAATTTAAATTGGGTAGCATAGACAATGTCAAGAAATCTGGCCTTGGGAAGGCCTTTGTAGCTAGGTATGGTGGATCTATTAAAAAGGTTTTAGAAATTTTTAATTAAAAGTAAAACAACATTTTAGATTGGATTTTGGAGATACGGTAGGGATTATCATCAAAGTCAACTAGAATGGATTTTTTTTGTCAATTATTATGGTTGAAAGGTCATTACATTGCATAGTGGTCTTTACAAACTTATACACAAATTATCTTTGTATGGTTTCAAATTGTGATTAATTCTCTTCATACCTTATATTGGGTGTTCTCTATTTAAGGATATTGAAAATAGTTTGACAATAAGAGATGCATGATTACTCTATACAATCCAATTTTATATAAAACTATTAGTCTTTGACGATAACACAGTATATTTAAATAATAAGATAATCTAATATGTATATATTTAGAATCATTTTGATGGCATGTCATATTAAACATATGATTAGATGAAATGGAAATCAAAAATCATTGTACATTTTATTTAAATTAAGTCAGCAAAATGGAAGCTATGTGGAACTGCACTAGAAATTGAGTAATGAACCTTTAGCTCTTGACTTGAATTGCCAACTCTAGTAAATGAATGGTGAGATAAAAATCTTGTTTAGACTAGTAGTATGATAAGATCAAGAATTTAGTGTAGCATCAAAAACTGTAGTCCTTTTTAGGTGAAAGTATAATTTTACACTCTATTTGGAACTAGCCTTAGTTACTTTTTTACATCAATACATTTAAACATTCCCTAGCCCTAAGTTTTTCTATCAACCCAGGAGAATGTGTCTACACTACCCTAGAAAATGTCTTATCAATTAAACATCATCAAATTAACTATGACAAGTGCCCTCACCATGAAAAAATTTTGATATTAGGAGAGTCTAAACACCCAAACCAAATTTTGTTGAGTGTGAGAAAGCTAGTCTAGGGTGCACTGTGCCCTAGACCAACTACTTTTCCTGACAAATTTGATTTCTCATATTTTTGGTCTCTAATTTTGGAGATGTAATTTAAAATTTAGGTCTTGGTAGTAATTTAATCCTGAAAATTCAAATTTAAATGAGTTAGCCTCAAATTTAATTTGTCCTAAGTTCCACTATGAAAATATGAATTATTATTTCAAAATTAAGGAATAGAATTACAATACAAATATATTCTGCCAAAATACATTCAAATTTATAGGTTTTTAAGAGGAATTTTAGATTTAATTAAGTTTACTACAATGATTGAGGTTTGATACCAATGGAAGGACATGATGGAATCTAGATTTTGGGGATTGTTTTGGCCTTCTTCAACGACTTAATGACTTGTTTTCAGAGTGTTCTCATTTTCAAGCTTCAATATACTTGTTGCCCTAAGTAAGATATTGTTGAATTTAGATTTTCTTAAGGGTATTTGACTTTCTCTTGAGTTGATCTCATTTATATCATTTAGGAATCCTTCTCTAACACATTTGAATAAGTATTTTAGCATTTTAGCTCATTGTACAACTTTAGATGCACTTAAGGTTAAGAGCACACACACCATTTCAGTCAATCAATCGACTATTTATGGAGGTAGAAATACCAAAATAAGGTTTTGACTTAGGAAAAATATTATATAGCCACCCCTTGCCCCTCTTTGTTGAGATTTTTGTAGGTTCAAGTCAAAAGATAGAGATTTTAGAGCAATATTGAAGAAGGCAGATTGGGTGTTTCAAGCTTGTGAAGCTAGATCCAAAAAGGAGGAGCTTAGTCTAGGGTACATTTCACCCTAGACTTGTTGTTTTAGCCCCAAATTATAGTCACAGGTGCACAATACTCTACTTTTCTCAATTTCTTTTTAGATAATTTAGTTTTGTTAGTGTATAATATTTTTGTTTTCAATTTAAGTTTTGTAGTCAAATAAATTCAATAAATCTAAATTAATTTCAATCAATTTGCAAGACAATAAAAGAACCATATCTTGGGTAGATTGACTCTCCTCTTAGGTTGTAAGTCAGTCTCATACCCTCACTAATTTGGCTTTTAATGTTAATTCGAAAAGGATTGATCTTGGTGAAACTATACACTAGTCCTAGGATCCCCTTTTCAACCAAACAATTAGTAGGATATTCTTAGAATAATGATGGTCCTAAGTTAAGATGCCCTAACTATGACCTTTAAGATGATTGCAAGAGAACATTAAGGGTCACTTGTAGCTATTTGAATTTAAGAAATCTTGTGGTGGATTTAACTTGGTATAAATTATTGATTGAATTGGGCCTTGTTGCCTTTATGATCTTATCTTTCTAAATTATTAAATAAATAAATTATTATACCATTATTGGGTATAAAATTGTGATAAATATTGATTGAGTTTAAAGACCTTGTATTTATGTTGTGTTGTGTCTATGAGCATGATCTAACCTAAGCTAAGCATGGTAGATCCACAAAAAATAAACCAAGATCTAACTAGTTAAGTCAAGCTCCTAATGAAAATACTTGAAAACATCAAACAAAGAAGCCATTAAACAATAAACTAACTAGAAATGCATAATGAAAACTAATCTAATGCCTCAAACCTCATCCAATTGGGGGATTGGTGTTGCATTGATGTTGAATGTTAGCTCTTTCCCAATCCCTAGATTGAAACAAGCTTTCAAATGGATGTCATTGATGAAGATTGATGAAAATAGATGAAAGATAAGCTAAAATGGATTCTAAATGATAAAATGCTAATGGAGAATGCTCTAAAATTCAATATAGTCTAGTTACTCTAAATGAAAGTGGATCCTTTTCTCATAGAAATGAGGACAATTTATAGGAGAAATTGTTGAATCAATGGTTAGGATTGATTTGATCAATAAATGGGTGAAAAGCAAGGAGAAAAGATGACATGGATCAAGGATCCTCATCATTGGATGAGAATGGAAGTTGACAAGGATCAAGGATTTTAATCAATGGCTCTCATTGATTTGAAGAAGCACACTTCCTAAAAATTAGGAAGTTGTTAGGAAGTTTATTACAAGATTCTTCCCATTTTGAAGGAGTGCAAATGGAGAATATTCCCTTGCAAGTGGGAGGCTGAGAGAAACTAGCTAATTGTGCAAGATGGATGAAATTAGGATTTTCATTAAATAATTAACTTATTTAATAAAAGGGGAATTAATGACATTCAAATAAATAATTAATATTATTTAATTAAATGAGAAGACATAAGAAATTTAATTAAATAATTCACATTATCCAATTAAATAGGATGAAAATTAGTATAAAAGGGGATGAATTAGCCAAATAACATTGATTATTTGATTAATAGGAAAAAATGATGAAATTAGTTAAATAATGAAGATTATTTAATTAAACGGTTGAAAAGAGGTGATTCAGGATGAAACATTGTTAACTTGTTAGTAATCAAATTCAGTTGTGCAATGTCGATTAGGACAATTTTAAGTTTCTATAGTGTCTAGTTACTACTACTTGCATTATGTTAGATATTGAAGTGTGTCATTAAATTTTGACGTTTCTACATACATTATGACAACTAAAATATGAGAATAAGTTTTTATTTATAAACTTATCATTGTCTTATGGGATCACTTATTATTGGCCATCAATGTCATATTTATTATAATTAGACATTGTCAATAGTATCTAGTCCTTGAACTAGGCTATTATAAGAATGTGGGGTTGCCCTATAAAGTAAATGAAGAGAAAAGGTAAGAATATTATTGTTGTCATTAAAAATGTGCACCCATGTTGAGCTGATAAAATCACTCAACCACCTTGTGAAACATGGGATGATCTCCTTGAGTGCAAGCTCAAATGACAGAGATCAACCTCCAAAGAGGGTTGGTTCCCTTTGATACATCACATAATTAACTTATCCTACTGCTGAATGTTGAGAAAAAGGTGAAAGGAAACATAAAATGAAACCTAAGACTAATAAGGTGATGCACCAAAATGATTTCAAAGCCTATACTACTATTTGAACACATAAAATGATAAACAATTTAAACCTAGAACATACACAACTTAGTATTTCATATGTCTTTGCAAAAGTGTTTTATAACTATGTTTAGTGTGTCAAAGATAGTGTTTAAAAGGAGCAATGAATGCTATCACAATTTAAACTCTATTCTTAATTAGTTAACACAAATTATGACTTGCAAAAAATGCATATTTTTTGCATAAAGGAAAATAAAATAGGATAGAAATCAACGGGAAAATATATCACCACAAGCTTACATCAACTATCTTTAGAAATTTGTATAATAAACAACAATGATAAGGTAAAATAGTTTATATTTATTGATCAAAAAGTGTTACATATAGCTGTGCATGCTTTAAAATGGAGTTACAAAGCTACTTCAGCTTGAAAGAACTTTGAAAAGCAATTATAATAAAAAGCTTAGAAAAGTAAGAACTAACTGAAAATCTGCCCTTAGGCTTGCTTATAAACCGTTCAACAACTTACTAGATATTAGGAACATGTGTTGAGAAAGGAAAGACAAAATGTTCACACAAGCTTGCTGGGTCAAACTTTCTTGGGCATCCAAAACTGTCATCCCTACTTTCCAACTCTCTAAAGTGCTCCAAAAAGGCATTTGAATGAAGAAAATTTCATGCCTTGATCCTGTCCATCAACTAAGACTCCTTAAATAGCTCATAGATGCTTGAGGATGCTCCAAACAAGGTCAAACTACCCTATATTCTCTCTTTGTTACACAGCTCACCAAACTGCCCCTAGATGCTAGCCACTGTCCATAATTTCCCCTTCAATTGCTATAAACTGCCTTGACCTTCTCTCCAAATTTATAGGGCATGTGAAAAAGGTTTGAAATAGATTAGGAACCCTAGGAGGGTGTAGGATAAGGCTTCTTCCTTGATGGATTTCAATGCATCTTCAAGTTTCCTTTATGACCTTTACCAAAAACTCATCTTTTGTAAACATTGACAACTTAGTCACTTGTATGTTCACCAATTTAACTGTCTTTTTCTACGAGCCCTTTAATCGCAGGAATCACTTATTTCATGATGGCTGTCTTGTTTGTATGTGCACTTGTATTGTCCTGTGTCATTCAAATTGCAAGGAATTGATATGTCTTTTAGCATGTCATCTTCTTGGCATTGTCATGTTCAACTGACTTTCCTTGTATTATTTCATTATCATTCTTATTCCTACTCTTAATATTCTGCTCCTCACATGCTTACTTTCTTAAACTCATTCATTTCCTTTCGATGCTCACTGTCACCTTTGTTAGTTGCCTTTGACTTTAACTCTGTAATCTTATGTCTCTCGTGATTTCATGAGAACAACAAGACCCTTCCAAGATTCTATAGTTCACCACCTAGCTATCATTATGGACTGATATTCTACCTCATGCCCTTCTCAGAACCTTGTGTTGTCATTCTTGGGCATTGCCATAATATTCCTTAATACTGTCACACACGAGGTGTATAGGCCTGTCATGTGTACTTGATCTTACATTCCTTTGCCATTTTCCTTAATGCTAAACCAAACCATCACTTTGTCTTTGTAGATGTTACTCGTATAATCCCTTTATCACCATCTTTCCCTTTAAAGCTCTGCTTTTTACCTCTTTACTAATTTTCATTCACAAACTGTCTCTATACATGCTATAATGCCTTATTCTGTCATGTACTTATGTTAGGAATCTCCCTTTAGAAACTTATGTCTATGCATGCACTTTAAAAGATGCCCCCGACTATGCACTTGTTCACTATTATGTTAGCAATGTGCTTTGATGAATTCAATAGGATTTCACAATTTCAGAGTGCCCTTTAGCTTCTGTTCATAATACCTGTGTAGTTAGGTTTTGGCCTTCGCAAACCTCTTCAAAATCTTATGTTCTTCTTTCAACATTTTGATAATACTTGCTTCCAGAATCATTACTATATACTATCATTGATGGTCTCCCACTCGTGTAGTGTTAGTTAGGTCTATAGAATACTTAAGCTAATCTCACGATTAGCATTTATATCTGAAGATGGCAGTTTAAAATTCTCCAAGTTGACTGTGCTTTGTCCTTTCGCTATGGGACTGCTTTCTAATGAGTAGTACCTCCTCCTTTGACCTACACTTCTGCTTTAGAGATTGCTATCTCATTTTCATTATTGCCTACCATGGAGTTTAAATCATATGTTTATTTTGACCATAAAACTCAGATGTATCAACATCTATGCCAATGACAACCTCGTTGGTGTATCAAGCCTTCTCAATGGCAATTTTTCGTAGTTCAAACCTTTATTTATTCTCCTGAATATTAGAAGCAAAGCCACCATCATCTACAACATTTGTTGCATCCTGACAATAATTCTTCTTAATCACAGCCTTCAAATGGGGTTAAACTTCTGAACCCATCTTCATAACCTCTTTAAATGAAGAACCTCTTACAGGAAGGATCGTGAACTCCTGCATTGCAAGTTTGATACATGTATGTGAGCCTCCATTAATGACATTAAAGGCGGGTACAAGCATCACTAAGTTTTTGTTGCCAGCCACATTGACCATATGCTTATAAAGAGGAAATTTTTGCACATGAGCCTAGTTTTGAAAATTGTCAGAGACACAACCACTATGGCATTTGCTCTAAGCTTCTATTTGCACCAGTCCTATTCATTCTCTAATAAATTGTAGCTAAGCATCCCATTTCAATAAATCATCCATCAAATCAAATTTTGGTGATTCAAGTGCTTTATTTTTCAACATGCTTGGTTTCTCTTTCTCAAAATGTGTTAGTTCCGACATCAATGCAGTTGCCTAAGAATCAGCACAGCTAGCTTCATCTTCATTGCCTCCATCCTCGAAGATCAAAGCAGGCTTGGTTTAGATGTCATTTTGACATATTTTGGAAATTCCACGAGACCATCAATGGCCATACCATTAATTCCTCTGATATCATTCTCCTTTCACTGTAGTAGTTAACATCAACTGACC
>VDFB02096702.1:0-14518 GCA_007258455.2 Sequoia sempervirens
GATCTCATTTAAATTGCAAGTTGAAAAGGGTAAATAAATGGCTTTATGTATTTAGTTGTTTATTAAATTTATCTGGTTATAATGTTAGAAATGTTATTTAATTTAATTAATAAAATGATCTAATATTGGATTGATTCATTTTATTGATTAATTAAATTAATTGTGTTAAATTGAATTAAGTTAGCCATTTTGGGAATTAAGAGTGTTAAATGATTTTTGAAAAAGAAAATTTTAAAAGTTTAAATTCTTTTAAAAAAGGAAATTTCCTTAAAAGTTTCCAACGTTTTATTGAAAAGGAATTGCTAAAGTCCTAAAAGTTGTAAATCTCTTTGAAATGAAATTATTAAAAGTTTTAAAAGTTTATTTGAAAATAACTTTATATGTGTTAACCTTTTGAAAAGCAATTTTTGGTTTTAAAATTTTAAAATTAAGAAATATCTCAAAAAATGCAATAACTTTGGTGGATGGGATATTTTAGGGTATTTGACCAAATTTGGGGAAAAATATAGAAGATTTTTTCATTCTTAAAAAATTGGGCTGTGAGAAAAAAAAAAGAGAGTTCTTCATGTTTTGTTGATGCATTTTGGATTTTGGGAGAGGATTTTGGAAAAGCCTTGGAGAATCTTCTTGCAGGGAAGCTCAACTATCTTCTTCAAACTCTCCTTCAAGCTTCAGATCACAGGTTTTCCTTATTTATTTGTTTAGAAATTTGCATTTTCAGTTTAAAACTTGCTTGTAAATCTTTGTTTTGAAACCCTGTTTAAATCTTGAAGAAAGTTAGAATGTTTGTTGAAAATCAAACTTGCAACATAAATCTTCAATTTCAACAATAGAAAATGAGAGAAATAAAATGAAACTTGAAAAACCTCTGTTGAAATCATGGGAAAAGAAAGCAAAGAAAGATTCAAACAATAGAAATTGAAAGGAACAAAATAAATTCTTGAAACATCTCTGTTTGAAGTTGAAAATTTCCAAAAATTTGAGTTCATGAAATTGTGCTTGAAATAATTTCTTCTTTTGTCATTTTTCTGTAGAAAAAATGTTCAATTTGGCTGTAAAGCAATGATTTATATATATATATATATATATATATATACATATACATTTTATTATATATATGCATATATATATTTTATATATTTCATATAGGTGAAATTATATTGGGAATTTTTCTTTTTAATTTTTTTTTTGTTTTACCCAGAAACTTTTTGTGTTATGGTAAAATTTTAAATACAGAGGAGTCTGTATTTTTTTTAAAATTAAAAATATTATATAAAAAAAATATAGAGCCAAGGGGAGGGTTGGGGGTTGCCCCCACAGCTGCCCCCATGGGAGGCGCTGTGGAGGTAGTGCCACTGCCTTCACAGGCAGTTGCACTGCCCACACAACACATCCCAAAGGGGAGGTTGTGTAGGCAGCCGCCCCAACAGGGGCTGTGTCTCATGTCTTTTGGGGTTGCGCAAAATGTTTGTTTTATTTTATATTTTATTATATATAAATTTTATATATAATATATATATATTTTATATAATATATATTATTATATATGTATAATATATATTATATATATATTTTATATTTTAAATAATTGGATTAGATTTAAATATTTGGAAATGGTTTGAGTCAGAATTTTTAAAAAGTTTGTTTTTTTTTTAAATAAATAAAAATAAAATAAAATATATGTTTATTTAAATATAAATAAATATATAATTATATACTCATTATATATATAATTATATATGGTTGGTTTATATTTAATTATAGTTTTTTTTTTATAATGTTTCTATATTTGATGCAAAGATTGATTTCATAAAAGAATGATGTTATTAAGAAATTGATTTTCTAATCAAATGTTTTTATTTTAAAAGATTGATTTCAATCATTATGTATGATTGAACAAATGGAATTAAATTATTAGTTTTAAATTCCTTAATGTTGTCAATGTGATTTGATTTACTTTTGAGTATGTGCAAATAATGTTAATTATTTAATTAATTTCATGCACTATGTCATTGCTTGGCTTGGATTTAGGAAATCCTAACATTAGTTTATTGAGTTGCCTGAAATGCTTTCTAAGTGATGTTTTCGTTCATTCTCGATGTTGAAAAATTGAGTCATTTGGTTATGTAAGTCTTCCAGATGGGGCTTTTTAGTTAATTGTGTGGGTTGTCATAAAATTTTAGCAAACCTTTGGATTGTCTTGGGTAGTGTGTCTAGATGTATCCTATTGTTTTACCCGATTTTCTCAAATGAGGATGGTTTGTGTCTCCTTAGATTAGGAGTGGCTTATGTGGTTTGTGCCTCCTTTGGAAGGAGTTGTTTATGTATTTTTGTTTCTTCTAGTGTTTGGAGTGAGTTTCCTTTATTCGTTGCCTCCTTGGATTGGAGTGGTTGTCTTATCTTGTTTACCTATTGAATTGTGGTTTTGTACCGTGGGTGTTGTTGATAGGAGAGTGGCTCTTTGTGGGGGTCCAAAACACAAAGGGGCGCCAGGGTAACTCACTTAGGGTTTAAGTAAGTGATAACTTAAAAAGAATTAATGAAATTTTTTTAGACTAATTAAGATAATAAATGCCTCTCTCATGACTCATTCACTTTTATGATTTGAGATGAGACAAGAAGCACAATTTGTATGGAGGTCCGGCGGCTGGTAGAGGCAAGCCAGGGTAACTCCGAAGTGGGGGTCCGGTAGCCTAGGAAGGTTGAGCCAGGGTAACTCATAGAAAATGATGTGTGACACTCTCTCTATGTCAACCAGAAGTCAATTTGTTGTACTGCGTAGATGATCACTGTTCTCTAGAAGCATTGTAACCATTGTGTTAAGTGATATTGCATTTGTATTTATTTCAGTTCAGTTATGTTTTAGCCTATGTCTAGAGGTAGATGGTCTTGTATAGGAATTCTTTGTTATTATCTCCTGGCATGGGGGGTGAGCCTTCAGGTATCACATGGTTGGGTGGTACGTGCACCTTAATCCGTTGGGTCTTCTTCTTGTTCGTGTGGACGAGATTTCCAGTTGGAGAGCTCGTGGGATCCAGTTTCGTTTCATGCTTTATTCTTTTCAGTTGAAACTTGTAATTTATTGCTCCTCATTTGTATTGAGGTGGAAGATGTAATTTGTAACCATGCTTATTGGATTTACCTCATTCGGAGAACGAGAGTTGTAATCATATTGTAAACTATTGTTATTGGAAACATGTGGTATCTCTTATGCCTTTGATGTAATTTTATCATGTATGGAATGTATGTGTATTTAATTTGTTAAGTAATTAAATGTTATGGTTTTAATTCATGTTTCTTGTTTGGGTTTTAAAGTAATCTCAGTCTCGTAACCTTAGAGGTTGTTGCAATGGGTAGTGATCTTGCATGTTAATTGTACTTATTAAAAAAAATTTAGTATATTTGTGTAGTTAATTGCAACTTCCTCTAGGGTTGCGTGGCAGGGCATTACACATGGTATCAGAGCTCAAGTTCAAACGCTGGGTGCTCTAGGATAATGTGGACCCATTAAGTTGTTAGCTGCATAGAGTTTATGTTTGTGTACCTTGTCTTATGTTGTGGTGTGTATCTTCACAGGATCATGCCACCTAGGCGAGGTCAGAGTAGAGGTCGTGGCCATGTAGGCAGTCGAGGAGGTAATCAGCAAGATACACCTCCCATTGTTCCCCATGTTTCTGATCATGAGGAGCAACAGGCTTCTTAGTTTGTGCCAGAGGTTGGTAATCAACATCAGGATCCACCAGGGATCGGGGACGCTCAGTTGCGTCGCTTGCTTGAGGAGACTCTTGCTCATATGGGCCCTAGGTAGGATAGAGATCAGGAGGTTATAGGTGAGAGAGATCAGGTTCCAGCTCCGTTTGAGGCAGTCATGGCTACTCATATGAGAGATCTTCTTAGATCTCGTCCACCCACTTTTGATGGTTTGGGCAGTGGATTAGAGGCCGAGACATGGTTGATTGATCTAAATAGGTGTTTTGCTATGCATCCGTATGGTAGCAACACCAAAGCTAGGTGTGTAATCATGCATTTGAGGGACTTTGCATCTACCTGGTGGAGGTTGGAGGAGCATAAGCTCCATTTGGATATCAACACTGTATCTTGGGATATGTTCCTAGAGCGGTTTAAAGCTCGATTCCTTTCTGATCATTGGCGTCAGCGCCATGGAGATGAGTTCCATGGCCTATGACAGATGGATATGTTAGTGGAACAGTTTGAGTGTCACTTCTTCGAGCTCAAACAATTTGCAGGCATAGGTGATGATGAGGGTATGTTGGTTCAACATTTCATTAGGGGCTTAAACGACCAGATCAGTGATGGAGTTCAGGTATTCGAGCTGAAGACCATGGAGATAGCTGTGGATAAGGCTCGTATTGTTGAGGAGAATTTAGCCTTGGTTTTAGGTAGTTAGATGAGAGTTCAGTTTGGCAGTGCACCTTCCTTTGGTGTTGGATCTCAGAGTGGTCGATCTCAGGCTACAGGCTTTTCTAGAGGGCATCAGTCACTCGCTAAGGGTGAGCAGCAATAGTCTTCGCAGTCCGGGCAACAAAATCCTCAGTTCCAACACGAAAGAAGTTGGAGACAAAAGAAGAGAGATCAGAGTTGGATGCAAGCTCATTGTGATTGTTATGATCAGTCTACTTAGAGTTCTTAGTTGGCGTTTAGTGGAGGTGGTCTTCCACGACCTAGTGTATCTCCAACTGTTCAGGGTTTCAGTAGAGGGACAAGATGTTTTGCTTGTGGTCAGTAGGGCCACTTTGCTCGTCAGTGTCCTCAACAGGGCACTTCTGGTTTTAGTTAGAGGCCGGCAGCTTCAGAGCCGATAGTAGGAGATGCAGGCAGATTGCATAGGGCATTTACTGCGGTGGATAACCGTCAGGCCGAGGATCTGGGTGCAGATCGTTCTTCGGCTTCAGGAGTTGAACCTCAGGGATCGAGGTACTAAGTAGGTTAGGATCTAGTTGATTTTGAGGGAGCTCTGTCCCTTGTGTTTGTAGGCTTCCAAGAGTAAGCCTGACCCTAGGGGGAGGATGTAACACCCCTCCATTTTGGTTCTTTGATCGGCAGTGTTTTTCTTTGTTATGTGGTTTCTATTTGTACTTTGACTTTGGTACTTGGTTACTATTTGATCGCTAATTGTAAAGTGATGCGAATGTTATATTTTGATGTGATGGTATTGTACTCTGATGTTATCTTTATGGTATGTTTCGAATTAGCCTAGCAGTTATTTGAATTAACGATGTTTTATGCTTTTGATTATAATATTATTGTTAGATTCATCAGTTAGTAATACTGTATTGGTGAAGGGGATGAGATTGTACCACTCGCTTGCGAGCGCCCTACGATTCTGAGATTTCCTCTTCACGGTGTGTTTGTTCATATTATATATATATGCATGTTCGATATACTCTTTGTTCGTAGGTTGATAGGTACAGGACATCGACTCCACCTAGTTCACAGGTTTGAGTGTGTCAATTGGCCAACGATATTCAAATGGGAGATAGTAGCTAGGTTTCCTGTGCCAAGTCATCACCCTAGTCATAGTGTGTTGTCGGGTTTAGTCGGGTTAAATTGCTTCTGTGTTGTTCATTTCTCCTTGATCTCATTTAAATTACAAGTTGAAAAAGGTAAATAAATGGCTTTATGTATTTAGTTGTTTATTAAATTTATCTGGTTATAATGTTAGAAATGTTATTTAATTTAATTAATAAAATGATCTAATATTGGATTGATTCATTTTATTGATTAATTAAATTAATTGTGTTGAATTGAATTAAGTTAGCCATTTTGGTAATTAAGAGTGCTAAATGATTTTTGAAAAAGAAAATTTTAAAAGTTTAAATTCTTTTAAAAAGGAAATTTTAAAAGTTTCAAATATTTTTTTGAAAAGGAATTATTAAAAAGTCTTAAAAGTTGTAAATTCTTTGGAAATTATTAAAAGTTTTAAAGTTTATTTGGAAAATAAATTTTTAAATGTGTTAAATCCTTTTTGAAAAGCAATTTTTGGTTTTAAAATTTTAAAATTCAGAAATATCTCAAAAAATGCAATGACTTTGGCGGACGGGATATTTTAGGGTATTTGACCAAATTTGGGGAAAAATAGAGAAGGCTTTTTCATTCTTAAAAAATTGGGCTGTGAGAAAAAAAAAAAAGTTCTTCATGTTTTGTTGATGCATTTTGGATTTTGGGAGATGATTTTGGAAAAACCTTGGAGAATCTTCTTGCAGGGAAGCTCAACTATCTTCCTCAAACTCTCCTTCAAGCTTCAGATCATAGGTTTTCCTTATTTATTTGTTTAGAAATTTGCATTTTCAGTTTAAAACTTGCTTGTAAATCTTTGTTTTGAGACCCTGTTTAAATCTTGAAGAAAGTTAGAATGTTTGTTGAAAATCAAAACTTGCAACATAAATCTTCAATTTCAACAATAGAAAATGAGAGAAACAAAATGAAGCTTGAAAAACCTCTGTTGAAATCATGGGAAAAGAAAGCAAAGAAAGATTCAAACAATAGAAATTGGAAGGAACAAAATAAATTATTGAAACATCTATGTTTGAAGTTGAAAATTTCCAGAAATTTGAGTTCATAAAATTATGCTTGAAATAATTTCTTCTTTTGTCATTTTTTTTGTAGAAAAATTGTTCAATTTGGCTGTAAAGCAATGATTTTTTTTTTTTATATGTACATATATATTCTGTTATATATATGCATATATATATATATATTTTATATATTTCATATGGGTGAAACAGGCCTAGAACCTCTTCTTTTTAATTTTTTTGTTTTACCTGTAAATTTTTCTGGTTTTCTCTAGTAAAATTTTAAATATTGTAAGGAGTCTTGTATTTTTTTAAAACAAAAATATTATATAAAAAAAAAATATATAGAGCCAAGGGGAAGGATGGGACCTGCCTCATAACCGCCTCTGCTGAGTATGGTGAGGCAAATGTTGCCGACAGTAAAGCAGCAGCCGCCTATCAACGCACCCCCAAGTGAGGTTTCAGAGGGGCAACCCAGCCCCAATAGGCTGTGTCCCCCTGCTCAGGGTCACAAGCAACACTTATTAATGTTTATTTTAATTTTTTATTATATATAAATTATATATATACTATATATATATATATATTTTTACATAATATATATATATATTTCTCTTTATATACTATATATATATATATATATATATTTTATATAATATATATATATTTGTATGTATAAATATATATTATATAAATATAACATATATATATATATATATTTATATAATATATATTATGTTTTTTTTTTATCATTTATTTAATATATAAACTATATATATTTTATATTTTAAATAATTGGATTAGATTTAAATATTTGGAAATGGTTTGAGTCAAAATTTTTAAATAGTTTATTTAAAAAAAATAAAAATAAGAATAAAATAAAATATATTTTTATTTAAATATAAATAAATATATAATTATATACTCATTATATATATAATTATATATGGTTGGTTTATATTTAAATATAGTTTTTTTTTTTTTTATAATGTTTCTATATTCGATGCAAAGATTGATTTCATAAAAGAATGATGTTATTAGAAAATTGATTTTCTAATCAAATATTTTTATTTTAAAAGATTGATTTTAATCATTATGTATGATTGAACAAATGAAATGAAATTATTAGTTTTAAATTCCTTAATGTTGCCAATGTGATTTGATTTACTTTTGAGTATGTGCAAATAATGTTAATTATTTAATTGATTTCATGCACTATGTTATTGCTTGGCTTGGATTTAGGAAATCTTAACATTAGTTTATTGAGTTGCCTGAAATGCTTTCTAAGTGATGTTTTCGTTCGTTCTCGATGTTGGGAAATTGAGTCATTTGGTTATGTAAGTCTTCCAGATGGGGCTTTTTAGTTAATTGTGTGGGTTGTTGTAAAATGTTAGCGAACCTTTGGATTGTCTTGGGTAGTGTGTCTAGATGTATCCTGTTGTTTTACCCGGTTTTCTCGAACGGGGATGGTTTGTGCCTCCTTTGGAAGGAGTGGTTTATGTATTTTTGTTTCCTCCAGTGTTTGGAGTGAGTTTCCTTTATTCGTTGCCTCCTTGGATTGGAGTGGTTGTCTTATCTTGTTTACCCATTGAATTGTGGTTTTGTACCATGGGTGTTGTTGATAGGAGAGTGGCTCTTTGTAGGGGTCCGAAACACAAAGGGGCGTCAGGGTAACTCACTTAGGGTTTAAGTAAGTGATAACTTAAAAAGAATTAATGAAAAACTTTCAGACTAATTAAGATAATAAATGCCTCTCTCATGACTCATTCACTTTTAAGGTTTGAGATGAGACGAGAAGCATAGTTTGTATGGGGGTCCGACAGTTGGTAGAGGCAAGCCAGGGCAACCCCGAAGTGGGGGTCCAGTAGCCTAGGAAGGTTGAGCTAGGGTAACTCATAGCAAATGATGTGTGGCACTCTCTCTATGTCAACCAGAAGTCAATTTGTTGTATTGCGTAGATGATCACTGTTCTCTGGAAGCATTGTAACCATTGTGTTAAGTGTTATTGTATTTGTATTTGTTTCGATTCAGTTATGTTTTAGCCTATGTCTAGAGGTTGATGGTCTTGTATAAGAATTCCTTGTTACTATCTCCTAGCATGGGGGGTGAGCCTTCGGGTATCACATGGTTGGGTGGTACGTGCACCTTAATCCGTTGGGTCTTCTTCTTGTTCGTGTGGACGAGATTTCCGGTTGGAGAGCTCGTGGGATCTAGTTTCGTTTCATGCTTTATTCTTTTTAGTTGAAACTTGTAATTTATTGCCCCTCATTTGTATCGAGGTGGAATATGTGATTTGTAACCATGCTTATTGGATTTACATCATTCGGGGAATGAGAGTTGTAATCGTATTGTAAATTATTGTTATTGGAAACATGTGGTATCTCTTATGCCTTTGATGCAATTTTACCATGTATGGAATGTATGTGTATTTAATTTGTTAAGTAATTAAATGTTATGGTTTCAATTCATGTTTCTTGTTTGGGTTTTAAAGTAATCTCAGTCTCGTAACCTTAGAGGTTGTTGCAATGGGTAGTGATCTTGCATGCTAATTGTACTTATTAGAAAAAAAGAAGTACATTTGTGTAGTTAATTGCAACTTCCTCTAGGGTTGCGTGGCGGGGCATTACAATATCTCTATCTTGTCAAAGCAAAGCATAGAGATACCAGATGAGATTAACAATAAACAAGTAAAAGAAAAGGGAAAGCTCACGAAGGCACAAAGTCGTTTCGTAGCTTTTTCAATGATGGATTTGTTAGAGACATGTCGTTTGTTGCATTAGAAGCACAAAGTCTTCTTAGACGCAACAATTCCTCGAACATGTTCATGAATGGTTACAAGCGCATAGTCTTGTAGATCATTCAAAAAAAGTATCCAAACATAAACTTAAATCCAAATAAGGAATGCAACACAAATTTTACATTAATTACTTGAAGCCCTTCAAATATCATCCACTAATCACCACCAAATAAGATCAATTCATAAGATATTGAATCCAACACAAAGTTTGGCTTGCAATTGTCTTCTTTATTGATCAATTTTCATTCACAAAGTATGAACACAAAGTTTCACAATTTTGCTTCAAAAAGGGGCAGCACTTCGTTGTAAAATACTAAAAGGTAAGCTTTACAATAGAAATCCCTCATATTTATAAAGGAGAGGGATGAGCAAAATTAGGAAATCAGTTGAGAAAAGTTAGGAAAATCTCACCTAACTTTGACTAAGTCAAAATGTAATTGATCTTCATGAACTACATCTCAAATATTAGTGTAATTACATTTTAAGAAAAGACATTGAAAATGTCACAAAATATTTACAAGATGCATAAAGGGAAGCATCAAAATGTTCATCGGAGATGAAGAATCTTCATTGTGCCTTGCTTTGGGTGCAGAGTCTTCATACTTATTCTTGGTCTCCTGTATGAACACATCATCTGGGACGACTGTGTAATATACAAGGGTGTGAGCTCTTGTGATCAAACTTCTGGCAAATGAATTGATTTTCTTGCACCCGCTAAGATGTGTCTTGAGATTATCAAGTGTCAGCTGTATATCACAAATGATATGTATTGAGGATTTGGAAAAACTGTCATCCTCAAGTTGTAGCATAATGACTTCTTTGTAGATCTGGGATAGTTCACTAGATCAAAAGATGTCACCTTTAGGATCATTTGATGAAATCTGGAGAGAAACTACAAAGATGGTGAATCAATAGGCATTAGTAGAAAAAGTAGCATTGGGATGCATGAAGTGAGCAATGGTGTTGAGCAAGCGTGAAATGAGCAACAAGGCACAAAAAATGATGCAGGAGTAGAGAAATGGGTTCCAAAACAAAAATAGAGCAAGTTTGAAGAGACTAAGTTAAAAATTGCCAAAAGTGTAAGGGCGCTGAAAATCAGCGCCCTTGCACTTAACTTGTAAAATTGTGAAAAGTGCATAGGAGACAAAAATCACCGCCCTATACAAAAAAAATGACTAAGTATAAACAAAAAGTACACAAGTGCTAAAAATCAGAGCTTGGCGAGTTTCTAACTTGATGGAGAATGAGTGAAAGGCGAAATGAAGTGAAGGGATGAACAAAAAGTCAATTAAAATCACTTAAAAGTGATTTGAGAGTGTCATAAATGAACAAAAGTCGTGCAACAAATTAAGGCATAAAAAGTGGCACAAAACTGGAAAAAGTGCAAAGCATTAAAAAATCATAGCCTAGCTCAAAAAATGGCCAAGTATGGGAAAAAGTGCACAAGCGCTAAAAATCAATGCTTGTGCACCAAACTAACTTTTCACTTAAGTGCAAAGGCGTTGAAAAAGCCTGCTCTTGCACTTTCAACACTTAAATTTTTTTTTGAAAATATTAGTGCGCTTTTTTTGGAGCTTTTTCACTTTTGACACTTAGAATTTTTGTTGAAAGTATCAGTGCGCTTTTGTTTGGAGCTTTTGCACTTTTGACAATTTCACTAAGTATAAACAACAAGAGTTTGCGAAGGTACTCATTTCAAAGGTCTTCGTGAGATGAACGTAGAGGGATGCTCAAAAAAACTATTTGAGACTTTGGAATGCACTTTGAGGTGGATTGAAAATTGCCTCGTTTTGCGTGCTTGAACATCACGAACCTAAGGAACAAACAAGTTTCATAGGGGGGTTATCCATGGAATGAGTGCTGCTAGATCCCGTGATAACATGATTACATGTCAAATGGACCAAGATATCAAGAGACTTGGGAAGAGGCCTATAATGCAGGTCTTATAAATATTCAACTATAGACATTTATGTATAGTATAGTTTTTCCATATTGTGTTACGTGACTGATTTATGTTAATTTCATTCTACAATCATTGCATTGAACTAAGACTTTAGATCTGATCACTGGCTCTTCTTCTTTAGACATCATGACAAACAAGTGCTTCAAACATCGCTTTAGGCAGGGACTCCAACTATGACACAACTCTTTTTAAAACAAGGGATATATGATTGTCATCATCCATTAGGTGACTTTATGCATATAATAATCTAACATAATTGATCCACTGGATGTTTTCAAATTGTTCTCATATCCTTTTTCATCATCCAAATGAATCTAGATGGATGAAATCATCATGGCCATGAGCTCAAGAAGGCAAATGAATCCTTAGCACAAGTGGAGTTGTAGGAAGATTTGGAGGCAATTTACATAAGTTTTTATTCATTTTACGTTATCTTAGTTAAGGAAAATTGCACAACAGTTGCAGTTTACAAAAATACACATGCCAACCATAGGCAATTATTGGTTAATGACAATACTAATATAGAATGAGTATATCATTGACTCTTTTATTTTTGGCAAGCTAGCAAAATTCTACTCAATAGCCAAGATGTCTTCTACATGGTTTTAATGATAAATATTCTACTCTTATACATAAATTCCATATTTGAAATGAAGCTAGAATTGCCTAGTAATATCTAAAGTTGGAACTCTAGTCCCACCAAGGTGATAATGTGGTAAATGTTGAGCGTTCCCACAATAAAGACCAAGGTTCAAATTGTTTTAGAAACCATTGGATAATTGTGTTATGGTTCTGTTTGTTATTGTGATGAGGTGATGTGATTGTTATAGTATGTAAGGATTAAAGGCTATCCTCTTGACTAACATGTGTACTATTAATGTAGGAGGTTAATCTAGAGAACATCTTAAGTTATTTAGTGGTAGTTTTAGACATTGAGTTATGACCTTAATAAATGGAGTAGCGGAAAAGATAATTTTAAATTTCTAATCATTTTTAATTTTTGTATTAAATTTGTCTTTCTTCGAGAAACTATTTCAACTTTCAAGAAGAATGTGAGTCATTGGTAAGTGTGAGTACTCTGGTTTTCACCAAGAATTCTAATTTACTATTTTTAATAAGTGATTTTTGAAATCTATGTAACAGTTGGATTCAAAGAGAAAAGTAGAAGGAAAGCATCTATCATAAAGAGTCTATCTATTTTTATTTACTAGAGTTGAAATAAAGATTATTTCTTAAGCCATTTGTAATCGCCAATTGTATGTTGTTTTCTTTTTAAGTTTTGTTTTCAACCGTGCTCATATGCATACATTAAGTTTCTCAACTAATGTATTATTCCTCAATTACTAGCTTGCTTTAAATTAGAGATACATGTTAGAATTTGGAAGCAAATAGGATATATACATTTGGTTAAAAAAATTATAAGATAAATTGATTTTTTTTTGGATATCTGAACACTATTCTAACAAATTAATTTCATGCTATACACGTTTTCTCTAAATTGACTCTCTCAAGCTTGTAACTTAAAACATGAAAATACCTAATCAAACCATTTTAAAAATTTACTACTTAAGTGATGAACACATTTTAGGGATTATCCCATATGTAAATAACTTTGGATAGAATCGAACTATCTTTTAAAGGAAAAA
This sequence comes from Sequoia sempervirens, assembly GCA_007258455.2. NCBI lineage: Eukaryota > Viridiplantae > Streptophyta > Pinopsida > Cupressales > Cupressaceae > Sequoia > Sequoia sempervirens. Next base: position 12,940 of record VDFB02096702.1, read on the forward strand.
AATATCCTTTTAAAAGGACTCCTATCATGGCTGCGTGACAAAAGCTACTTATTGTTGCGAGTCATCTCCTCGATTTTGCAACAGATGTAATTCTAATGGGTAGTCAAGGCTCTCTTCCAAAGCATATTTATTATTGTTATGATACTTAACAAATTATTCTACATAAACCAGCTACACATCTTGAAGTGGTTTTTTTGGTCCTAAAGTAGTTAACAACCTTAAGCTAAAGTTTATAACAGCGATGCAAGTTTGTTCCAAGGAGTAATGAAGATTTTTGAGGCATCTAGAAATCACGGCTACTTATAGTTTTACAATTTGTTACAGGATATATAGTACTAATGGCTGGTTAAGGTTGAAACTTCATAGATGGACATTTCTGAAGAGCTAAAGGGTGTAGAAGTCAAGAATGATGGAAAACATGACAATTAGATTTGATGATGCATTATGTATCAATGTTGATGACAAATTAAAATATCACATTTGCATGATACATCCTATCATTTTGATTTCATGAGCTGGCAATTTGGAGTTTAGTTTGTAGATGATACAGAGATAATATACAGAGACAATTTTTTACCTCTTGTGCAGTGATATAGAAGAACTTTGATCATAAAATTTCTATTTGTACATAGTATGACCTATATGAGTTGTTTTAAAATACACTAGATAGAATTTAAAACTCACATTCCTCATAAAAATATCTAGCCATGTTGGTGAATTTGGTGTAGATATTGTTTTATATTCATCATCCTTTTGCAGCTGTTATGGACAAATTTCATTGTTTTTTTGCATCTGTTTATTCACCCTGATATAGTTCATGGATCTACTTCACTACACTTTGGAGGAGAATACTGGATTGTATCTTTTCTGGGATCCACAGCAAGGTTTGTTTCACCCAGCTTTCCTCAGTTCTACACTTTTTTGGGACATAATATAACCTGGAGCCTTCTAGTAACAGTTTTTTTTGTTCTGTTTATATCTTGTTCATTAGATATAATTCCTTTCTCTGGGTTGTGCACTCTAAATTTTTAATTTTGGTGTAAATTCACCATCTATGTTAAGTTTATACTGGCTAGTTTTCCAAGTTAGCTTAAGTATTTAGGACATATGTATACATTGAATAAACATGTGAATCTACCATCTAGAAAGATACACCAACATGTCTTGAATGGGTTTCTTAGGTGCCTACATGATGTGGCACATCCACAATCGCTTTGTAACCACATGGATTTATTGCAGATCGCATCCTGAACTACTATATAAACAGGATTTTCATAGCCATTCTGTAAGAGATAAAAAGGAAGATGAAGAGGAGCATCAAGGTAACAGAGGTTTTGTCTTAATAAGAAGCTTGTTCTTCCTATTCTATATCTCTATTTCTATTTTTCTTATGACAATCTCCATTATCTGTGCAAACCTAAAAGTGCTTATATGTGAGCTATTACTTAAGCTTGTTAAGTCTTGGGTCTGTCAGAAAGAGTCATAAGCTCATGTATAATGGTGAAGCATTATGCATATTGTCTTTGAAAATGTACTATCCTATCTGGCTGGGTTGTGATCCAGCAGTAATGTGGGACCC
>VDFB02096703.1:0-11302 GCA_007258455.2 Sequoia sempervirens
GGAAGTGCCCACTTAGAAAATTAATAAAAAATCAAATATTCATTAAAAATTATTAGAAAATATCCAGTCCTTACTACATACTATTATCCAACTTTTGAGTGGAGCGATTTAAAAATACTAAAAAAAAGTCCACCATGCTCGGGTCACACAAGAGTTGCTATGTTATGTTTTTCTGATAGAAACAACATCAATTTGTGTGTGTCCCTCTTTTGAACCCCTTAATCTCAACCATTTTCAAAATAAATTAGTAGTTTAGAAAGTAGACTTGGAGCACTGCGGTCCTTGTTTTTGTTCCATCAAAAAAATTTGAGTGTAGCTATCCTCAATTTCACGTCCAAGGTCAGTATTTCCTGATTTCAGAAAAAAAAGTGGCCACTTAAGCCCCTTTTTTGGGAACCATCTTGGTGCACTTACCCTTAATTAATATTAAAATAAAAATATACATAAGTTTCATGTTGGATAGTATTATTGTGTTTTTATTTGATTAAAACTAGAAGGACCAGTACCCATTACAAAGCAGCCATAGAGACAAAGACAGGTGACTCACAGAAAATGAGATAACTGAAAAGGTAGAGCAAGACTCACTAGCAATGAGCCTAGAAGAACATCAAACAATCCATGTGCTTTTGACTGGAGCATGAAACTAGAAACAAAGATTTTGACTAGAGCCAAAAACCAAGAGAAAGTTTTGGAAAAACCCGTTGATGTGTTTTTTATGCACTTCTCAACACAAGTAATGCATAGGTGCATCACCTCTCTTGAAAGACAATCTTCCACAATTGAATTGCAGAACACTATCCCAAGGTCTCTAATGTCAAGTCTTGACAGTACTTGGAATATCTCAATTGTTTTAATGTGATTTGTTGGAATCACAAGGCGGACTTATGGATGATTTACAAAGTGTGGGGAGTTGGGTCTACAAATGAAGTTCTTAAGGTGTAGAAATTGTTGTTCAGTTGCTGCAGGTTCAAATTATTGAATAATGAGGTGTTTTCTTAGCTTAATACTCTGTAAAACTTTAATATTGCTAATCTAAGTAAGCTCTTTCTTTGTTACATATATTCTTTGGGGGTGATTATCTTGATTAATTCATTTTACTATTGTAGAATGAAGAGAGAAGTTGATAGAACAACTAGACAGGATATTAGAAAGATCACACAAGATATAACGTGGAGAAACTTCGAAAAACTCCACCAAGAATTATTCTATTATTCAATCTCAATTACAATATTCCAATTCTTGCTTGAGAATGCTTCTTCTATCTTTACCAATCTTCTTCACACCTGCAATAACAATTATGAAAACTCTCTTCAACTTGAATGAGATATAGAGACAATATGCAACCTTGTAATCTCCAAAAGGTGATAATTACAATGCACAAGCTTAATCATTAAGAAAGGTACGCCATATTGCTTCAAGTTGAGTTCTACCGTGAAGACCAAAGCTTAGAACATGTGCTTTACCCAATTGGGCATCCCAAACTAAAGCTACAACTCATCCTTCACTTCGGTGATAATTACAAAGATCTTCCTCAAAGATGGTGCCCAAAAGAGAGTCCCACTTAATAGAGCCTTCAGAAATATCTTATCATGCATTGGAGTTAATTCCAAGAAGGAATCTTGGGCACCCAAGTTGGCTGCAAGTGATTTCTAGATAACTAAAACATTTACTCAACACCATTCCCAAAGAATGGTCATCCCCTGTTAACTAGAGGTAGTCCCTATTATCTGTCATACAATTCAATGTTATTAGCCATGCATTCCAAGTTAAATAAAGTTAACTAACATACAATTGAAACTAACTGAAGACAACTAAACTAAATTGAACTGAACTAAACTAAACTAAACTGATTCTGAACTAAAATGAACTAAACTAAACTGAACTGATCTGAACTGAACTTCAAGCATGCAAACATCAAATCCTAACTCCTAGGATCTTTACATGCATACAAAAGTGTTAACTATTACTCTGTATAGTTAACTGAACACAAGGTGAGTGTCACCTTACCATGTGTGCACCCATATGCTCCTTTTATTTAAGAATAACTACAAATGTCAATTTCATGATTTATTTCATCCAAATAATTAATCTCATCATAATCTTAGTGTTGTTGAACACATTCCAAGAATCTAAGAGATACATGAAATAATTAATGTTTAGGATTTTCAATTAAATGGCATCCTATTTCCAACATTCTCCCACTTGACATTATACATTGCAATTATTCTAAATAAGGAATAATAAAACAAGTACAAGACTCAAGGCCAATGGCCTTCTTGCACCAACTAATCAAACCATGCTAACTTCAAATGCAACCTGCATAATCATGAAGCTTCCAAGAAAATGATTAAATCCAAGAGAACTTATCTGTATGGTTTCATAAGATAATCTGTAACATTAATTAAAGTGTTAACTTTCTCAATTAATACCTTCCCATTATCAACCAAACCATTACCTTTCCCAAGCCTCTGTATCCAAACCACCTCTTTAGAGGCATGCTAAAACCACTGAGTGTGTTGAATTCACAGTCAACCAAGGTGTAGGCTCCTCAGTCTTTTCAATTGAAAAAAAATTTCTTACAAGTAGCCATTCCAACAAATGTCTCTTCCCATAAGAGAACTCCAACCTCACCTATTTCTCCAAGTATCCATGAGGACCTGTAACTAACCAATCCATGCCAAAATCCAAATGCAACACAACACTTTCATGAAGTAATCAAGCAAGTGATTAATGTTCCCAATACTTAAGAGAACTACACAAGATCAATGTCAAAGCTCCAACCTTGAACATAAACATGACATCCATGATCTAACCATCTCTTCTTAGGAGATCACATACATCATAAAATACTTATACATCCTAGTCTCAAGAGAACCATGTAATATTCCAAACTCTAAATGCATATCAAGAGTAAACCATGACATCAATAAAAAATATACTCTAAACCAAGAAACCATATCTCTAATCACAAGGAGATAACCTTACCAATGATGCATCTAAGTCACTACCAACAACTCCCATTGAACCGTGATACCAAGTCACACATGGCATTGTGACTACCATCCTCTCTATGAAGATTACTCTAAAATGTGAAGCAAAGAGTTATCACAAACAATATTAGCTGAAATAACCAATGCCTCAGCCATTTCATCTCGACTCCCTTCCACCAAACTTCATGTCCTGCTTCCATTGACTTTATCTCCATCCTTCCCCTCACTTAATTCTTTCCCCCTTTCCCTTGAAGTTCTTCTTATTTTAATTTTATTAAACAAGGTATCTTTTGATTTCCTTTGATCTCTCCTCATCCCCTCCTCGAAGGAGCAGGGCCAATACGTTGTCCACCTGTTGGATCTCGTACTACATACTACTTATTTGGCACTACCTTAGATTTCTCCCAAGAATCGTGTAAAGAACAAAGTAATAAAATGCACTTATCCTCATCCTCTAGATTTACATCTACAGATGCTAACTGACTGAGACTTAAATTGAAAGCATTTAAATGTTGTGCAATAGATTCACCATCTTTCATTTTCAATTAATATGTAATTGCCTTTTCAAATACAACTTATTGGTGAGACTCTTAGTTTGATAAATATAATTCTATTCTTTTCCCATAATTTATATGCACCGGGTTTCCAATTTCTAAAACAACTTGTAGGTGTCTTTTGTTCCATTATTAACTTACTAAACAATGATCTTTCTTCGCTAAGAAGATCTTCCATTTTTAATTTCTACATTTCATATTAGAACCACAACTCTTTCTAATCTTCTAAATTCTTTGAATTCATTAAATAAATTTAATTCCAAAAAATCAAAGCAAATAAAAATAATAAATAAAAGCCCCACTCGCTTCTAATAAATCCTTCAAACTTTGCAGAGAATGGCATTCCAATACCTCTACCCAACCTCAGCCTCGACACCAAAATGCTGAATAATTAGAGAAAAAGTTTTCTTAGCTTAATATTTTGTAAAACTTAATACAATTGCTGATTCGCAAGCTTCTTTATTTAAAGCATATACTTTTGTGGGTGATTATCTTGATTAACGCATTTCCTTACCGCTAGAAATTAAAGAGAGAAGTTGATAGAAACAACTAGACAGATATTAGGAAAGACTACCAAAAATATAACATGGAAGAAACCCTTCTGAAAACCTAACAAGAATTATTCTATTATTCAATCTCTGAATTACAATAGCTCCAATTCTTACTTGAGAATGCTTCTTCTATCTTTACCAATCTTCTTCACACCTGCAATAACAATTATGAAAACTCTCTTCAACTTGAATGAGATATAGAGACAATATGCAACCTTGTAATCTCCAAAAGGTGATAATTACAATGCACAAGCTCAAGCCTTAAGAAAGGTACACCATATTGCTTCAAGTTGAGTTCTACCGTGAAGACCAAAGCTTAGAACATGTTACTTACCCATTTGAGCATCCCAAACTAAAGTTACAACTCATCCTTCACTTCGGTGATAATTACAAAGCTCTTCCTCAAAGATGGCACCCAAAAGAGGGTCCCACTTAACAGAGCCTTCAAAAATATCTTATCATGCATTGGAGTTAATTCCAAGAAAGCATCTTGGGCACCCAAGTTGGCTCCAAGTGATTTCTACTTAACTGAAACATTTACTCAACACCATTCCTAAAGAATGGTCATCCCCTGTTAATTGGAGGTAGTCCCTATTATCTGTCATACAACACAATGTTATTATCCATTCATTCCAAGTTAACTAAAGTTATCTAACATACAACTGAAACTAACTGAAGACAACTAAACCATAACTGAACTGAACTGAACTGAATTGAACTGAACTAAACTGAACTAAACTAAACTAAACTATTTCTAAACTAAACTAATTCAGAACTAAACTGAACTAAACTAAACTGAACTGAACTGAACTTCAAGCATGCAAACATCAAATCCTAACTCCTAGGATCTTTACATGCATACAGAAGTGTTAACTGTTACTCCGTATAGTTAACTGAACACAAGGTGACTATCACCTTACCATGTGTGCACCCACATACTCCTATTATTTAGGAATAACTACAAATGTCAATTTCATGATTTATTTCATCCAAATAATTAATCCCATCCTAATCTTAGTGTTGTTGAACACATTCCAAGAATCTAGGAGATACATGAAATAATTAATGTTTAGGATTTAAAATTAAATGGCATCCTATTTCCAACACAAACAGTAGTCTAGAACTCCTATTTTAGCTTCAGATTTGGCTTTACAATGTGCAATGAACCTTAGCATAGGTTACTTATTAAAAAAAAGGAAAAAGGGCAGGGAAGAGAGGAATTTCTTAGACCTGAAACTATGAATGAACAGTGATCATGGAGGCTATTATAGTAGACAAACTCCCTAAACTGGTTTTTTCTTGGCCAAGAGGAACCTACAGTTACACAAAACCAATGCAATCTTCTAAGGATTGCAGATTTTTCAGATTGCATACACACATCATGAGCATGCAATTGAACTAAGTTGCAGCAATGGAGTAAGGAAGCTCAGACTAGCTTTAAAAAGTGATTCATCATCAACAAACTACAAAAAGCATGAGCTACAAATTCATCAAATACTATAACAACAAAGACCGTCATCACTTCCATTCAAGAAACTAACTAAACTAGTAGGGAAGTAGAACCATGCATGCATAATGAACAAACATAAGAGAAACGTCTATAAATCATGCAATATAGCTCTCTATTGCTGGAGAATTCCTTTCCACCAGCTCTCCAACCATTTACAAATGAGGGGGAGACCCCTATTTATAGTTTTCCCAAGCCCAAATGAATGGCTAGGATTGATTTTCCTTATGTGGCTTTGATTGATTACAAGTTAGAGTTTCACCTACCCCCCATTATCTAGCAATTTAAAATACAACATTGTCTCATTCTTATTTTGTCTTATAGTGCCCAAGTGTTGTAGCAATTTTGTCATTTAGCTTATTGCCCTTTACTGTAGCTAAAACTTTCCAAAGGCTGCCCTTTGCTTGATGGATTAGCATCATTCTTTATTGGATCAAATGGGCCTCGTTTGTAAATTTTTGTCATTGTGAAATGGGTTAGCTATTTCTTATTTTGATGAGATAGTCCCTGATGGATCAAGATTATTTAATGAAAAGTAAGACTGTCTTTGGTCATTCTCTTATTCTAGTAAATAGCTCCATCTAATTTTCCCCTGGCACGAATTTGCTTTATCATGCGGCTATTTGCCCTCTGGCGAGCTTTGTTTGTGTAGCACCCTTTAGTCGGCAATCCTTGTCAGTCTTGGCGCATTCTCGTGGATGGTCATGCAGAAACAAACTCATGGATAGACCCATCGTGCACAATATATTCTTGTAGTAAGCTCCTTCGATGATCTTCACCCTGCATGCAACAGTATATTAAATTAAGATTATACAAATAACGATATAAACTCTGAATATGATCGCATGGTGCCTGTGAGACCATATAATACTTATTCCACATGTTCGCTCTACCATTCCACAACATTTATAAGAATAGCTCATTTAACCATTTTTGAACATTCACTTCATTAACATGAATACCAGTCATGTCATCAATTTACAAACTACCGGATGATGCCTTTTATGCACACACTCATTTTGAACATACCACCACCCGATCTTTAGTCGTTCTGGATTATTTAATAAGATTGGCACACTTGGCCTACTACATAGGAATTCACTTATATGGACTTTATACAAAGTCCGCTCTGATTTTATTTTTCCCTCTGAAGTCACAGGGAGCGACTGACTTACCATATGTAGTATTTTCAGGTGAAAATTTGCACCAAACCGTGTCATGCTTTCAACAAAATCGATATTCGAAGAACTAGTAGAGCTTTGATTCATCAATTCCAATATAGGAATCCTTAACATAAAGCATGAAGGAGTTGAATGGTTAATTTAAAGGTGTTCCCATATGCTTACTTCTTTTGAACTCGACAATGTGATGGCTCCATAACCTCCCCCCTTTGTTTATTTTCCACATTTACTCATCTTTGTTCAAAGCGGTGAACGATTACATAGTCGGTTTGGAGTTTTGTAGGAGTTTGGGGTAGTGTGGCTGCATAGGAGGAAATATGTGGGAAAATACGTTAAGGAAATCACTATAACCGCAAGGAAGATGGATGGCTTTGGATGCTGCGACATCCGCTACATAAGGAGCCATCCCGAAGCACGCACGATGCAAGCCAATGTGGGTGCCGCATGGGAGTTGTCCATTAGGAGAGGGCGAGCGCAAACGCACTGAAGGCCATAACATGAAAGTTGTGACAACGGCGGAATTTGGCAAGTGGAATTTCGCTAATGAAGTTCCGACGGGCGTAAATATTCCACCGTCCATCATTGTTTTCCTGATCTGCGCAATATCCTTATATAAGCCTCTTCGCCAGTTAAAATGCACTAGGCTGTCTTTGAGAAACATTTCCAACATAGTCCCGAGAACCTTGATTCATGGATAATAGCGACCAATCACTTCAAGTTCCACGACCCAGTCAAGGACCAATGGCCGTGTCCCGCCGAGTGTGGTGAAATTGTTAGTAGTTGACCATCCTTTATTTCTGTGGTGAATTACGCTCAACGTCTCTTTGCGGCACCCTTTAGGGTGCCGTGATTCTTTGTACGCACAACATCCCTCCCAGATTCTAAATGCCTTATGTTTTTTGACGCGCAACCCTCAAATATTTCATTGAAGAATGTGACATTGAAGTGGTTTGCTTTCGAGTCTTCAAAACACGGATTCGGTCAAGGTTCACGTTGATGGGCAATGGAGGTGACGCCACCACTTTTGAAGGATGTCTCCTGATATTGCTAACGTTTGTAGGAGGAAAGTCCATTGTTGCTGAGGGAAACATAATGAACATTGTCGTCTAAACGCCCAATCGTGATGCGGGTTTTGTGAATGCATTCTCCGTTAGGAAATACGTGGGTGCAATCGTGTGGGGAGGCGCCACTCGGATGTTGTTGTCAACGACGGAGAGCGAGATGACATTGTTGCTGTTGGATCCTGCAAAACGAATGGACGGAGAAAAGGGGGGGTTGGCAGGTGGTCGGGTTGTGAATGTCGTTTATGACTATCGTTCCAGAATGGCGGTGAAGACAGCCATTCCCGTATGAAATAGACTCACTCTTTGGGTGAGTCTTCTTTGTAGCCTCATGAAATGAACGCTCGTGGGAGTGGCATTGATGGTTGGGACTGCCTCGAGCATTCCTGATTATCAGGCCAATTATCATTCAATACCATCGTCAGCTTGCACCCCCAGGTTTCCACGATGGACCCTCCGTGGAAGGAGCTCATATCCTGAAAAAGCAATCGGCTATTTATTCTATTAGTCTCCTCACACAGCTAAGTTTGAATAGTCAAATGCTCGTCTTCCTTTGTTTGTGTTTTCCCATAATCGATATCGCACAGGAGGCCATGACTTCATGCTGCATCTCCCATTCAGTACGTTATTCCTGCTTATGGCTTGGGTCATGTTCTTCAAGGTTTATCTGTCATGGGGATAATACGAGCTTGCTTGCTATAGACGCTGCCACCCGATCATGTAATCTCCTTCCGCAAGTCGTGAGCGGATACCACTGATTCCTTTTCTAGAACTCACACACATTATAGCGTACAACATCGATAGATAATTATCTCAATGATGAAGCCACAAGAAACAACTCCCTCCCACCATCGCATTATTTTACTGGCTATGCATTGAATTTCATATTCCATTCTCTAATGCTAATATTCGCTTTATCATTTCTTGCATCACTTCTCTTATGATACCACCAAGTGGCTAGGAATGGCATATAAATGCGAGCGACGGACCCCGTGGTGCGGGAAGTCGAATGAGCTGTGTCGTTGGTAGGGTAAACAATAGGCTACCCATCCACAATATAGAGTCCACAAAGAGTGACGGTGTGGGAACCTTCGTGAATCACCATCGTCGTGAACTAGAATCTGCGTTACTAATATTGCGTTACTAATATTGGTTCATCATTATTTACGATTTGGCAATTTGGGTTTAACAACTGTGTTGTCCTCACTAGTGGCTGAAGCGTTTTTAGAGGGAAGGCTATGGGGATTGTGGATCCCGCAAAGGAAGAAGCCGACAAGAGGGTAAATGCGGGTGGTGGTAGTAGTGTCACCACTTGGAGAGCCGGCCTTGTTGGAGCATAAACCCGCATTAGAGGCTCCAACGGCAGAGAGGCGAATGTCACCCATAAAGGAGGCTATTTTCCACCTCTCATTCATTTGATATCTCTCCTATATACACCCGATCTTTTTCCCATTCGTATTAGAAATCGTGTGAACCTTTGCACTGTGTACACAGGAGATAGTTGATAAACTGGCCCTGACCTAGAGAGCTGGCGCCTCTTGGTAACAATTATTCCCATCCTAGGGAATTAGTTCCCCATAAAATGGAAAACATATCATCAAGCATTTCGAATATGAAGTTTGTTGGCCATTGCTCGTGCATCAGTGGATCCGACCCGTGTTGGTCATCCTTTGATCAGCATACCACTGATAGGCTCACCATCGTCGATTCCTTTTACGCTCTGATGGGAAGCCTAATGTGGGTCATAAGATGAGGGGGGTCGTTTATAAATTACCACTGCCGATGAAGGAGGAGATGGTGGTGGAACGAAGGACGGAACCCGCATAGACGAAAACTGTGGAGGAGAGGAATGCGGGAAGGCTGCTAAGGAACACCATCATAGGAAACGACCACGCAAGATGCGGGTAGCGGCGAGCGGAGGGATGTTCGCCGGAGGCCATCGAGAAAACGGCGAGAGACAAGCGAAGGCCCGCATTGTGGGTTCTGCACAATTGGCAACCATTGGTGTTATCATTGATTTTCGTCGTTGTGAATGCAAAAAATTCAATGCAACGCCTTGTTCCTTAACAATAAACGTGGGGCGTGGAATTCTTTATTTATAAGCACTGCGAGGTTGGATACACAGGAATAGACCATCCATGAAAAAGTCGTCAGGTAGGAACATTACGAACAGTGAAGGAGTCTGCGGCTCTGTGAAGAAACAACTTAAGGATGTCGTTCAGGAACGGCGCAGCGAATGGGAAAATTAGGGCGATACGTGCGGGTGCACCATGGATTAATTATATTTCTGTAACAACTAGGTGATGGATGTTAGACACCATGGGCACGCATGCAAGAGGGCGACGACACTGATGGTTTGTGAGTCCGCAGAGCGGGGATTCGGTAGAGCTTTGTCGTTCAGAAACGACGTCGGGGTGACGGAATCCCATAGGCAACGGCCCGCAAGGGCAGGCTCGCCAACGGATTCTAACTCAAAAGCTCACCCACAGATCTCAAGGTTTACTTTGATAAAATGGTATAAGCGGGATCCGAACCACGAGGCGACGCGAGGGCAAAGCCGTTTAGAGAATGGTGGTCGAGTGATGGCAATTCATGCGAGAGGACCCTAGACGCTTTAGACTTAAATGATTTTAAAGCAATAGGGTCGGCCTGCAATGGTAATGACAGGGACAATCGGGCCAAGTACGGAGCCTGCTAGGTGGACAGTGGTCAAGGGTTGGCCGCCACGAAAGTGGCGAAGCGGGGACGGAAACCCGCACAGGGTGGTCCACAACTAGGGTTTGCAGGGCATGAAGGACGCAGTGGAAAAAATGGATGCAGAATCTGCACGTCGGGAAAACGTGGGGACTCGGCCATAGACAAACAGCGATTCCTAACAACGAATGACAAGAGGAAACCCGCAAATGCTGATCTGCAAAGGTCCATGGACACCAAGCGAAAAAAAAAGGGAAAACTATGGGACCCAACCCACAAAGGGGAAAATGACTTGGTGAAACTCAACCAGATGAATTGGGCCAATATGGAATTGATCATTTTAAGGCTTATGGCTGACTTAGGTTAGGAAACAGGGGTACGCGACGTGAGACGAGAGCAAAGCAGCCTGTCGGGAGTGAGAACAACCCATCACGAGTGAAAAGAGGGGGTCCCCGCCTTTAGCAGGGCGGTTGTGCAAAAAATTCACAACAAGACCAAAAACCCAAGAAAATAATCAAGGAGGTTTGAATCTGAACTTCAACATAGACCGTAGAGTGAGAGCAGGACCAAAGACAGGCAAGCTACCAAACTCATCAACAAAATTTCTCTTATGCTTGCAAGAAGCACCATCCAACCTCGAGCTCTCAACAGAAAACTTCTCTTCACAAATAGCAGTGGGATGCAACTTAGGAGAAGAAGCACTAGGCCCAACATCCAACTTCCTTTCAATCCCTAACATAGGACCATTACCAACAATGCCATGA
>VDFB02096705.1:0-24912 GCA_007258455.2 Sequoia sempervirens
TAAGGTTTTGATCTCCTTTCATAAGGATTGATCTCTTTGTAATTATTCGATTCTTGTTTTATGCATTTTTGCTTCATAGCCAAGTAGAGCACTATTCTTGTGTTTTTGGTATCTCTTCTATGTGATAGGTTATTTGCTTGCAGGTGTTCACTGGATTCTGTGAGGTTGTATTTATCAACTTCTACATGGTATCAGAGCTTCAGATCTTTCACTCCCTATTCATTTTTTGAGGGATAATGTCTTGAAAGTGACATTTTTGTCCATCTTGAGTCAAATTGGACCTCACCATTGCGTCTAGAATGCTCGAATCAGTCAATATTGACCTTTGTTTCGTCAAATTTGGATTCACGGTATCAGATTTGTGAAGGTTTCAAGTTTATGAAGGTTTCTAGATCCAAAGAAAACCTGCAATTTTGAAGTGTTTTGAGCCTAAATGGAACTCACCATTGCATTCAGAGCGCCCAAAAACCCCAAAATCGACTGTCAAATCATTGAAATCGGACACAGTGACTCCAAGAGGCAATTTTTTTCCATTTATGGGTCGTACGGCCTAGTATGGCATGCAATCTGAGAAAAATAATTAAAAACACTATGATGTAAGGCACTACCGTTAGTTAACCACTAGCAGTTAATGCTAGCGGCTAGCCAAACCGCCAAGCTTAACCCCCAAACCCTTTTGGAGCAGTTTTGGTATTTTGGCCATAACTTTTGCATACAAACTTGAATTTTCAAAAACAATATATCGTCGGAAAGTTGGTTCTAGGAACTATCCAATGGTGTAGGTTTTATTTTCTGGTTTTTCAATTTTGATGCATTTTTTGCCTGTCAAAGTCAGAAGTTGTTGTTTTCACTCCAGGAGGGATAACTTTTGTGTCTGGACTCTGTTTTTCACCATTCTCGCAGCATCGGAAAGTTGACTCCATCCTCTACACAGATCTTAGACCTGATTTTTCTAGAATTTTTTCTAGGTATCTTATTTTTTTGTTAGATCTCGATTTTTGCTTTCTTGGTTATTTTCTTGGGAAACATGCAATTCAGGCTATTTTTTTGAGATCAAAGAGATTTTTTTTGCATTGAGAGTATATACTGTTGTTTTTTATCATGGATTCACATAATATTGCATCCCTTACTCCATTCAACTACTTTGGTTGGAAAAAACAAATGGAGATTCATTTGATGCACAAAGGGTTGTACAGGGTGACCATGGGTACAGAAGTTGAACCTACAGGTGCTACTAAAAAGAGAAAATGGTTTAATAGATGTGGAGAGGCTTTTGGTACTTTATGTTTGTCTCTTTCTTTTGATCTTATTTTTCATGTTGAGTCTTTCACTACACCCAATGAGATCTAGACTACTTTGGATTCTTTGTTTGGGAAGTAGGATACTATGAGAGGGTTTTAGTTGGAGAGTGAGGTTATTGGCTTAAATCCTAGGGATTTTGATAGCATCAGAGATTTCTTCCCACAAAAACTTAGTCTGATTTCAAGAAGACTCGGTTGGTGCGGTTTGTGGATGGGATAAAGCAAATTCAGAGTTTACTATATACCTTCGCCGATGATTTTTCTTCTTCTCTCACTCGGGAGTAAGCCAAGTTGGCTAGCATGGACAAGTTGAAACCTTCTACATCACAAGTACTTATTATATCACAGGAGCCCAAAGATCATAAGGCTTCTACAGGCAAAGGCAAGAAACAGAAATAAAAGGATTCCAAATCTCATGAGCAGCAAAAGGAGTCCTCAGATTCATCCTCCTCTTCTAAGGGGAAATCATTTAAGAAAGAGAAGGTTACATGTGCATATTACAAGAGAAAAGGACATGCAGAACATAATTTCTATAAGGACATTAATGAGCTAAAGCATCTTCTTCAGAAACATCATATTGATTTTCCTTCTAGGATGTCTATATCATCTCCTTCCCCTCATTCTTCTTCTTCAAAGCAGCATGATAGAGGCACAATTGGTTTACATCATTAGATATGAAGGTACATGCTCTTTGTGCTTATTCAGGTCTTGGATTAGGGAGATGGCTTCTAGATTCAGGAGCATCTCATCATATGGCATCTTCACAGTCTATGTTCACTTCCTTTGAGCCTTGCACTATGTCTCCTATTTTGATGGGAAACAATACATACATGAGTGTTACAAGGAAGGGGTCTATTAGTTTTGGGGACAACATTTTTTCAGGATGTCTTGTGTGTTCCTCATTCGATGAAGAACCTTCTTTCCATATATCAGATCACACATGGAGGCAATGGGAGATCTGTGGAGTTCACACCTGATTCTGTTATCATCAAAGACTTGGAGAGTAGAGAGGTTATTGCTACTGGGGTGGTGGATCACTCATCCTGGTTGTATTCCTTTGCAGATTTTTCTTCTGATGGTTCTTCTGTTCCTACAGCTGTTCATCACACTTCTAGTGTGAATCATCATTCAGAGGAGACATTTGGCTTCTTGAACATTGGTGTTCTCACTTCGAACCCAGTTCTTGAGCCATCCATTCCATCTCCTCCACCTAATGTTGCAGTTGTTGATACCTCTATGGCTACAGATGTGGTTTCTTCAGTTTCAGTGCAATAGGACCTAGTTGATCATTCATCTTTGGAGGTTTCTCTTCAGTCTTCACCTACTTTGACTTCTTCATTGGTTGAGGTCACACATGCTTATGTGGAGACATCTTTGGCTACACCTAATTCACCTTCATAGATTGCATTCATGAGGCTTCTTCCCTCACTTCTTTCAGGAAATGTGGTTTCTTCAGTCTTTTTGGAGCTACTTCATTATGGGGGGGCTATGTGGTCTCTTTCTTCCTCTTCTAGGGGGGTTCTTTCATGTATCTTTATGATGTATGGTGTCCTTGGTGAGTCTTATGGAGTCCTCCATCTTTCATCACTTAGTTGTGTTTTGCATCCTATTTTGGGGAGGATTTTTGTTCCCATGTGGTTTTCTCCTTTACCCTGTTTGGTTTAGTTTGCATTGCATTTTTTCATGGGTACCTCATCAAGCCTTGTTGTCAGGACCCATCTTTGCTTTCATGTATTTTTTCCTTAGTTTTTTAGCTTCTCCCTAAGTTAATCTTAAGGGGGGTGTTAGAGTAATAGGTTAATTACTTAATTAATTTAATCATGTTGATTAATTAATTAAGTCACCTTTACTTTATTTTTCACTTAAGCTAAATTTAGGCCCATTAATAATTAATTAATTATTAATTATTAATTACTCACCTTTAGGGTTTTGATCTCCTTTCATAAGGATTGATCTCTTTCTAATTATTTGATTCTCGTTTTATGCATTTTTGCTTCACGCAGCACTATTCTTGTGTTTTTGGTATCTCTCCTATGTGACAGGTTATTTGCTTGCAGGTGTTCACTAGGTTCTATGAGGTTGTATTTCTCAACTTCTACATTAACTTGGATTTTCAAGTAAAGAGTGAGGTCACCTTGTCAAGCAATATCATCATCTAAAGGAACTTTTTTGTAGCCAAATGAAACAATAGTATATGGGTCATTTTTAGCATTACTGACATGAGAGTTGAAGCAATTCATGTCACTTAGCCTAAACTTAGGGCATCAAGGACAGCATTCCTATGAATGGTAGAGATCTTAATAAGGTCTAATAAATTAGAGAAAGTTGAGTCTTGAAGCACATCAAATATGTATTCAGGTTGTCTAGGTCCATGGGTGTTGCAAACTTTCTTATTCATTTCAAGTTCTATAAGGCCTAATATGTTTTGGTCAAAGATGTGTTGGTAATTTTGTTGACAATTTTGGGCCTATGTTCTTTGTCATGTGAGGTAGGAATGTTTTCATGAATTTTTGTTGACTTTGTGCGAGGTGTTGGATGATTCTATTATATAATTATTTACATGTTGAAGTATCATGCCTCTTGTTAGTTCCCAAATTAGCAGACCTCAAAGTTTATAAATTTTCATAGGTCCTTGCCCCTTTGTGTCATTTCCCTATAATTCCCATCAATGATACTCAATCTGTATATTTTCAATGGATTCCATATATCCAAAGTGTCTCTCTATGCTTCTAGTTCCCCCCTTATACTTAGGTTACACCCAAATTGTCAAATTATGAGAAACCCTTGTGTTCAAGTTATAAATGTCAAGAATTTTGTGAGGTTGTGAACTCCCTGACAATGTAAAATTTTATAAGTATTAGTCTCACAAGTCATCAAGTTATTGACATCACAAAGTTCATGAGTTCAAAAAACATAAAAGTGGGAAAGGTTCTTCATGTCACAAGGCTCATGAGTTTGCAAACTTTACAAAGTTGCAATATAGTTCACCAAGGTAAGAAAAGTGTGATAATTGAATGAATATTTAATGAGAAAAAGAGAAGGAAAGATTCTAGTTCCTCAAAGTCACATTGTTCACAAGTTTTTGAAATTTGTGAAATTTCACGACATAGTTCACTTGAGGGAAAAAAATATGACAAAGTGTAGAATATTCCTATAGTTTCAACTTGGTTCATGTTGGCCTTCTTTTCCCAATATCCATTTATTCTCACTTCCTAAGACCTAACCTCCTCCATTCCCTATGTTCCACTCCCCAAAACCCCAACCATTTGCCTTGTGTTCCCTCTTCCATCAAATTTTTGGATTTTCCCTTCTATGAGTACCTTTTTCCTATTCCCCCAAATCTCTAAAAACCCAAAATCCTTTCACTTTCCCTTCAAAGTTAAGACTTTCAAGCTTACACTTATTCAAGTACTAGTAGGCCTTGATCCCCATCCTTAATTCCTTCTCTTCATTTTCAAGCCTCGAGGTTGTCCTGCACTTCAACACCATTTATCTAGTGCCAAGTCATTTTTGCACCTTGATTATTTTTGTTTTCTTCTTCCCCCAATTTCCCTTCAGACTCTAGATCTCCACGTAGACTTGTCAAACCCATCCTATTCCCTAGTCCTTAATTTATTTTGACTCCCAACCCCTCTCTATCTATCATTCCAACTATAGCTAAGAAATCCTAAGAAACCTCAGACTTGGGTACTAATTCCTTAATTCCAAGTCTTTACCAATCCCATTGTCTACATTTTTTGTTTACCCATTCTAATTTTAGTTCTACTGTTGAAGCCTAATATTCATCTCGCTTCAAACCTTTAACTCCCAAAGGACCTTTCACCCTTGGACTTCACCCACATATCTCAAGTCCCTAGTTCCCCAATGCTCAATCCCCATGCCTACCTTGGCCCCATCCTAGTTCCCCTTTTGAACTTACAACCCAATCATTTCCCTCAATCTTGACTTCCTCCCAACCCACAACACCTAATATAACTTTCTTCATTTCCCTTCCCCTCCCTCAAGCCCCAACCTCAAGGAGATCCTTACACCTTTGTATTTGGTCTCAATTCCATTTTTCCTTCCACCGCCTAACTCCCACCATTTCCATTCACTCATTTTCTTCCACTGGATTTGTAGAATTCTCCTACACTTTTGGATTTGGTTCAAAGGTCCCTCCTAGACCTAAAAGCCAATCAACTTTCTATTTTCAACCTCAAACCCTCAAGACACATTTTCACCTACTTCTACAACTTGCCCATCACTCTATTGACATTAAATTTGACCTTACAAGTATTTTTTTCCCTTTCTCACCTTAAATGCATCTATTCAATCTACTAGGAACATTTTAATATAGAGATTCAATCAAGGGAAACCATATTTCCATAAATGTGTTCATCGGGTTTCTTTCCACCTAACTCAACCCATGATGAATCTCTATCATTTTTAAGTGTTCCATGGACTTGGATGCTTTACCACATGTGACATCCATAATTTGGATGATTCATGCATGCCAAGTCCATGGATTCCATTCATTTTCCAATTTTCCACAAGTAGCTAGACATGAGAAATGAAAAAACATAAATATCAGCTCATTTTACATCAAAAGGGTTGGTTACTGAGCCAATTTTTTTGGTATAGGAAGGTCTACAGTATATTTTAGGGTAGAAAATTCTATATGTCCGGGTTCTAAATGAAGTAATGCATATTTTGAAGAGTAATAATGGTTTTAAATGCACATCCATGTACCAATATGTCTCCATGGTAATTTTTAATGATTTAGGGGAATATGTCTCTCACCACATTTGTTGGTGCAATTGTAATAGGGATTAGTTGAAGCTCGTGATGGCTTCTAATTAATTACAAATGCTTTGTGAGGGTCTTCCCTCCTTTGTATATGGTTTATTATATTTCTAAGATGGATTACTAATTATTTCCATCACATATAATGTAATATTTGATTTGCATGTAAACGAAACCAAATTTTATTGATATTTCACCCAATGGCATCTCTTTCCTCTTCCTTCGTGACTCTATTGTCCAATGGAGTAGGAACCAATCCACATTGATGAAATTTCAATAATTACATCATTTTAATCATCTTCATCCTATTAAAATTAGGATTAAAGTGTAGATTAGAGAATACATGTTTGTGATTCAGTGTTATAAACCAAGGAACTATTTTATGCAAACCCTAAAATGTTAAATCATCGTGTAATCATTTCCAGTATGTTTACACCTTTCCATGTGTAATAAATATAAAATTAAACCATCTAAATGAATTTTAGAACTATTGTTATCCATAGGTGCATATGCAAGGTGTTATCATATATATAGAAGAGGTTATACATGGAGGGTTTATCTTTGACCTAGTGATAATAATTTGGGGTCAAGTGTTCATTGGGTGTGGCTATTAATTATTGTTGTAATATATTTTATTTGATGTGTGGCCCTATTAAGAACACCTTTAATAATATCCCTCCCAAGTTTAATTTAATCCCAAAGTGCAAGAGAGACAAACCACTCTCATGATTAGCCTTTGACTAGCCATAGTCTATTGATGAACCCCCTATTTCCTTCTTGACATCTGATATATACCTAGCCTTGACTGTAAGAAATATTCTAGGATTGTGGAGGAGTATTTTTTGGGACCTAACACCCCCTAATACGATAAAATATGCAATAACTCAGACGTGTGGCCATGTGATGAGTTACCACTTATGTGTTGGCTTTATCTGCTACTATATTATCTTCTTTGGAAATGATCAATGATGTTTATATCCATGGTTTGATTCATTTTTCTAGAGAGTGGAGGAACTTATCTATAAATAGATGTTTTTTCCCTTGGGAGATATGTTATGAATCATTAGTACTCCCAACATGAATTAGTGTCATGTACATGTTTCTTAAGGAATGAGCTATACATGTTGGGGTCATACTCCTAAGGTTTATGATAAGGCTAGTACTATTTCGTGTTTTATGGTATGTTATTTACTTTTCCTCTTTGTTCATAATTATTTCACAATGGATAATCAACAACATTTACATTTTGGTTCCCCAAGGTTGAATAATTGTTGTCACCACTATAGTTATTGTGTAAGGAAAGAAAAGGTGCGGAAACACTTTCCTAATGACAATTCTAAGAAGAGAATGCAGATTTAAGGTTCAAATTTTAAATTACAATTCATTAAAGATGCACATTACTGGAAAATAGATAAGAAAAAATTCACACAACACATAATAGACACTAGTATTCAACATGAGAAAACCCTTTCAAGAAAAAACCCACCACACCAAGGAAAAACTCTTTGTATTACAGTGAAAAAATGGTCCACATACAAAGTTACAATTTCTCCCTCTCAGATGTCAATTCAGTCACTCAATACAGGTAGCATTACAATTATCAATCAATCTCATTCCCTCTAAACAGACTCATGTCAACTCTCTCAATCATTGTTACAATGTATTACACATACAACATTTTCCTACTGAGAGAATTCCTCAATCAATCTGCATCACTAGACCCATGCTAGAAAGATACCAATTCAGTTTCCATTTGTTATAGCAAACTAATTGTCACTTAGCAGTTTCCTTATCGGGCCATCACTGGAACAACATCCATCCTTTTGACGATCTGTTTGAGTCCCACTAAAAAGTGAAATGTCTACCAGATCAAACAGTCATCGAAGTATCAGTGAGACAAAAGACCATGTCTCACCAATCACACATCATCCCACCGATAAAGGTCACACTAATCGACCAACCAATTATCGCTTTCCAACTGAGCAGTAGTTAGGTCCCACAATGTTGTTACTCATTCATCGTCGTATCAGGGAGACTCCAAAACATCTCCCACTAATGGAAGCAAGTTCCTCTGACAATGCTTCAAGTGGTCCCCACTACGTCTAGCTTGACACCACGTCACCACTCTCCACATGTCAACTTAGGCTCCACCATGGATCATCGGTCCATCATCGGTACATGGTGAAGAGTTCCACCGAAGTCCCTTAGTCATACTGATGGAGTCATATTGTTCTATCGTTCAAACTCCCATTAGGCTCCCACCAATAGTAAGGTGTTACACCAATGGAAGAACTATCGTCCTATCATTGAGACATGCCTCATGGTTTTGCTGATAGTGCCAACATCTTCCAATAGAACACAATAGTGAACTAACATCGGACCATCATTGGGACTATGAACAAGGTCCCACCAATGGAGCAAAGTCTGGCCAATGAAGAAAGGAAGAAATGTCCACAATGCTGCCAATAGTTACACTAGTAAGCTGAGGCACAATTCCAACATGCTCCCACTTGATGAAGGCTTACTAGCTTCTCCCAAATTGAGATTACTGAATGTCATAAGCCCCAAGGCCCATCGAACTAGCACACCACCTAAACTTGTTTATGCTTACTGGTTTCATTAATGCATCTGCAACGTTTTCCAGAGTATCCACCTTCTCAAGGTTGACCTTTCCATCCTCCACCATATCCCATACAAAATGATATTGCACATTAATATGTTTCGTCCTGGCATAGAAAGTTGAATTTTTTGCCAAACAAATGGCACTCTAATTTTCACAACAAATGGTAATTTTCCCTACATTGAACCCAATATCAGAACACAAATGTCTAAGCCAAATAGCTTCTTTACAGACGTGTGTTGTTGTCATATATTCTGCCTCCGTAGTAGATAAAGTGACTATAGCCTGCCACTTGCTCATCCAACTAACTGCACCACCATTCAACGTGAAGATGTATCCACTGGTGGATCTTCTACTATCAATGTCCCCTACCCAATCAGAATCTACATAACCTTGAATTCTGATGGATCTCTGTGACCCAACCGAGTTACCATGATAGCACAAAGTGTATTGAGAGGTACCTTTCAGATATCTAAAAACTCTTTTCCTAGCATCCTAATGCAGTCTTCCTGGATTTTCCATAAATCAGCTAAGTACTCCCATTGCTTGGGCAATGTCTGGCCTTGTACAGACCATTGCATGCATTAAAATTCCAACTGCACTCGCATAAGGCACTCTAGTCATGTCCTCCATCTCAGTAGGGTATTTTGGACAATCCTCAATAAATAGCTTCATTCCCTGCAACACTGGAACAACTAGGTGCTTGTAATCAGTCATACAAAATCTCTCCAAGATAGTATTTATATACTTACTCTAATTGAGCCAAAGCTTTCTACTAGATCTATCTTATTTTATTTCCATCCCCAGAATATACGTTGCTGCACCAAGATCTTTCATTTCAAACTTTGCAGACAACTGAGATTTTAGATCAGAAATCATAGTCTTACTATTTCCTATGAATAGCATATCATCAACATATAGGGCAATAATAAGCACTCGATCATTTTTAGTTTTGAAGTACACACAATGATCAAATTTTGATCTTACAAATGCCAATGACAAAACAAAAGTATCAAACTTCTGGTACCACATTCTAGGTGATTGTTTTAAACCATACAGAGATTTCTTTAACTTGCAAACCAAATTTTATTTACCTTTTTCCACAAAGTGCTCAGGCTGGGACATATAAATTTCTTCTTCAAGATCTTCATGAAGAAATGTTCTCTTCAGATCCATCTATTCAATCTCTAAGTCATACGTTGTTGCAAGTGACAAAATAAATTTGATAGATGTCAGCTTAGCTACAAGAGAAAATATTTCCCCATAATCAATTCCCTCTACCTGAGAATAGCCTTTCGCAACCAACCTAGCTTTATACTTTTCAACACTGCCATCCAGACCAATTTTCTTCTTAAATACCCATTTACAACCAACAGGCTTTCTACCTTCAAGCAAGTGCACCAAATCCTAGGTTGCATTCTTTTTTAATGATGCCATTTCCTCATTCATGGCTTCCAACCAAGAATTTGAATCAGACATTTCTATAGCCTCTTTCACAATCCCAAGCTCATCAATGCTTGTAATCAAATCATAGGCACAATTTACATCCAACATGGAAAAACCATACCTTTCAGGTTGTTTCCTTTCACATGTAGACCTCCTCAAAGGTTGAGGTTGAGGTTGTGGTTCTTCTTCTTCAGAACTCTTAGAGCTGCTAGAACTCTCCTTAGTTTCAGGTACACTTCGTAGTTCCTCTTTATTTGGAGTTTGAGGAATTTCAACTACCTTTTCTTTGTTTTCTTCTTTCACATCTGATTGCAAATCCACTGAAGA
Organism: Sequoia sempervirens; assembly: GCA_007258455.2. Taxonomy (NCBI): domain Eukaryota; kingdom Viridiplantae; phylum Streptophyta; class Pinopsida; order Cupressales; family Cupressaceae; genus Sequoia; species Sequoia sempervirens. The sequence goes on from VDFB02096705.1 coordinate 10,477, forward strand.
AGGTTTCAGCTCATGAAAGATTACACTTTTGTTGTATACAACCTTTTCAGTCACAAGATTCCAAAGCTTGTATCCTTTCACACTAATTCCATAGCCAATGAAGACACATTTTACAGCTTTATTTTCCAATTTAGATCTTTTTTCATTCGGCACATGAACATAAGCTTTGCAGCCAAAGACTCTTAAATGTCTTAAAGAGGGCTTCTTACCCGACCAAGCTTCCATAGGAATTTTGTCAACAAGTGCCAAAGAGGGAGATCGATTTGTTAAATAACATGTTGTAGCCATAGCCTCAATCCAGAACTTCATCTCTAGACCAGCATTGCTCAACATGCTTCTCACCTTTTCCATCAGCATCATGTTCAACCTTTTAGCAACTCCATTTTGTTGCGGAGTGTAAGGTGTCGTTTTATGCCTTTTATTCCATGGTCTTTACAGTACCTTTTGAAATCTACAAAACAAAACTCACCATTGTTAACTATCCTCAAGCATTTAATTTTTCTACTAGTTTGATTTTCTACGAAGTTTTTAAACTCTTTAAACGAACTGAACACTTCTGATTTACTTTTTAAAAAGTACACAAATTCCCTTCTTGAATAATCATCAATAAAAGAAATATAATATCTTGATTTCGATAACGAAGGAACATTTACTGGACCAAAAATATTAGAGTGAATATAATCCAGAACACCAGAAGATTTATGAGGACTAGAATAAAATGAAACACGATGTTGTTTTCCATATATACAATGTTTGCAAAAATCAAACTCAAGGTTACAATCATCAAGCCCTTCAACCAGGTTTTTGTTTTTCAAAGCTTTTAAGCCTTTCTCACCAATGTGATCAAGCCTTTGATGCCAGAGCATGGTCTTTCTACAAGAAGTTTCACCTCAAAAGAATTCGCCCCTAGAGGAACTTCAGTCTCCTCTACTCAAGCAACCTTGCTTGACTCTTCAGAGACACTGTTGCATTGAACTGCATGTGCATCCAGCTTGTACAAAGTACCAACTCAAGCACCCCTATCCAGCACCATTGAGCCTCTTGTCATTTTACAACCACCATTCGAAAAAGAAACTTATACACCAGCATCATTCAGCTTGCTTACAGACAGTAAATTTTGAGCTAGACCTGGTATATTCATTACGCCATCAATTCCTTTAATCCTTCCGTCAGGAAATTGAATTTTGACTCTTTCACAGCCAACAATTTCCAGAGATGAGTCACTTTCTAGATACACCTTTCCACCAACATACTTTTCATATTTTGTAAACCAATCTCTGTGAGATGTCATGTGAAAAGATGCACCTGAGTCAATCAGCCAGACATCATATGATGCCTGAGTTGCCAAGGTTGCAATGAAGGCATTAGCATCGCTCTAAGAAGAATCATTATCCAAAGGGTTGTTTTTCTTCTTCTTCTTTTTCTCCTCTTTGCAATCCTTATGGACATGACCAGGCTGCCCACAATTCTAGCATTTCACCTTGGACTTCTTGCCAAGAGACTTTGATCTCCCTTTAGATTTTTATTTAGACTACTTGTCCTTCTTCTTGCCTTTCTCCTTCGATCTGCCTCGAATAGAAAGAGCCTCCTTTTCCATCTCAAAAGATTTCCTTCGCATTTCTTTTGACAACAATGATGCAACCACATCTTCCGTCTTGAAAGTGGTTGTCATGCTCCCAATCGCCATCACTAAATGATCCCAAGAGTCAGGCAAAGAAAAAAAACAAGAGCATTTAGCGATCCTCATCATCTATCTTTACACCTACAGATGTTAACTGAGCAATGAGCATATTGAACGTATTCAGATGATCAGCCATAGACGCCCCTTCCTCCATCTTCAAAGAGTACAACTTCTTCCTTAAGAACAGCTTATTCACCAAGGACTTGCTCTAATAAATGTCTCCAAGCTTCTTCCACAAAGAAGATGAAAACTTCTCTTCATGAACATTCAGGAGAACAAAGTCTACTAAACAAAGGACCTTATCAACCCTTTTTCTTTTTTGTTTGCAAGGTTCCAATCTTCTTGCTTCATGCATGTAGGTTTCGTTCCAGACACAACAATCCAGAGATCTCTATTGACCAGCAGATCTTCCATTTTGAGTTTCCACAACTCAAAATTGCCACCATTAAACTTCTCAATTTCAATCTTCCTTGATGTGCTTTCCATCTTAATCTACAAATGAAATTACCAGACTCCTCTACAAGACTCCCACTTCAGAATTGGCACAAAAAACCCGCCCAACCCACAAGGATAACACAACTAAACATGATCTGATACCACTTGTAAGGAAAGTAGAGGTGCGAAAACACTTTCCTAATGACAATTCTAAGAAGAGAATGCAGATTTAAGGTTCAAATTTCAAATTACAGTTCATTAAAGATGTGCATTACCAGAAGATAGATAAGAAAAAATTCACACAACACATAATAGACACTAGTATTCAATGTGGGAAAACCCTTTCAGGAAAAAACCCACCACACCAAGGAAAAACACTTTGTATTACAATGAACAAATGGTCCACATACAGAGTTACAATTTCTCTCTCTCAGATGTCAATTCAATCACTCAATACAGGTAGCATTACAATTCTTAATCAATCTTGTTCCCTCTCAGTAGACTCAACTCAACTCTCTAGATCACTATTACAATGTATTAGACATACAACATTTTCCTACTGAGAGAACTCCTCAATCAATCTGCATCACCAGACCCATGCTGGAAAGATACCAATTCAGTTTGCAGTCATTACAACAGACTAACCGTCACTTAGCAGTTTCCTTATGGGGCCATCATTGGAACAACATCCATCATTTCGCCGATCTGTTTGAGTCCCACCGATGAGTGAAATGCCCGCCAGATCAAACAGTCATCGAAGTATCGGTGAGACAAAAGACCATGTCTCACCAATCACACATCGTCCCACCGATAAAGGTCACATTGGTCGACCAACCAATTATCGCTTTCCAACTGAGCAGTAGTCAGGTCCCACAATGTCATTACTCATTCATCGTCATATCGGGGAGACTCCAAAACATCTCCCACCAATGGAAGCAAGTTCCTCCGAAAATGCTTCAAGTGGTCCCCACTGCCTCCAACTCGACACCATATCACTCCTCTCCACCTGTCAACTCAGGCTCCATCATGGATCATCGTTCCATCATCGGTACATGGTGAAGATTTCACCAAAGTCCCTTAGTCATACCGATGGAGTCATATCGTTTTATCGTTCAAACTCCCATTAGGGTCTCACAGATAGTAAGGTGTTACACCAATGGAAGAACTATCATCCTATTGTTGAGACATGCCTCATGGTTTCATCGATAGTACCAACACCCACCGATAGAACACAACAGTGAACTAACATCGAACCATCGTTGGCCGATGGAGCAAAGTCTGGCCGATGAAGAAAGGAAGAAATTTCCATGATGTTTCCAATAGTTACACCAGTAAGTTGAGGCACAATTCCAACATATTGTAGTTAAGGTTATTATTGTTCTTGGGAGGTGAGATTTCTATAGTTCCATCTATAGTTGCATTACAAGTGTTGTTCTTTAATATTTTAGGCATATGGGGTGATGATTCTTATCTTTTATCACTAACCTTCTATTAGCATCATATTCCTATCTTTCAATATCGATACTAGCTTAGTTTATTTTTAGAGTATTTTGGAGAGCCTCTTCATAATATTTGTAGGAGAGTTTATGAACCTTCTCACATGCATCCTTATTAAGGGCATGTAAGAAGAGATCACATAGTTCCCTATGATCCATATTTGGTAGACTTTTTGAAGAATAGAGGACTTTCCTCAACAATATGATAAAGTGTGCCACTTATTAGCATCTTGTTTGATGATTAGGAATTTTTAAATCCCTATTTTACCTAAAAAAATTATGTCAAAGGTGGTGAAAAAATACCAATGATTTGGCAAAGGGAATGAATTAAAGCCCTTGGTATATGATATTACTAATCCAAAGCAATGCCCTCCAAAAAATTAGAAAATTTTGTGCTACATATTTTCCCATCCCAAGGGAGGAGTTCCTACACATTCATGGTATAAGATCTAATATGTGAATTGGGATATCCTAATTCCTTGAATTTCATAAGTTTGGGGAGAGGATTTGGTAACATGATATTACAAATGTTGAGGTCCAAAGGATTCTTGAAATATTGAGGCATGTCCCCGAAAAAGAGTTGTCCGTGGAGGAAGTTGTTCCCCTAAACATCAACCATATGGGGGAAGCTTGATGCATTTGTTGTTGTTGGAAAGGCACACTGGGTTGTCGATACACAAATATAGTTAGATAGCCAAACACCATTTTGTTTACGTTTTGAGAGTCAAGTGAGATTGTTTGAGTTTGATTATGTATGGCATGTAAATCGCCTAGTTGAAGAATCTTTTAATGTTTCTTAATATAGCAAGGGGGCATGAAAACCGATTACTTTTGTTGTGGGCATAGTTGACATAGGGAGGTAGTTAGGCTCCCCTTTGGTTTTGTTACATAGACCCAATTGTGAAAGGGTTGGTGTGAGTTTGGCACCTTGGAGACCTTAGTCTATTATTTTCTTGACTAGAATTGTGAATTGGTTAATCAGTACTCCTAGCTTCAAGAGTCCTAATCCATTGGACCGTGGATCTTTTTCAATGTGTGATGGTTAAGTAACCCCATTGGTTCTTTCTTCAAGGAATATTTCAAGCACTCCTTGTTGTGTTATAGTTTTGTCATCTTGAAAGGTTGCATGAGGGGCTTCTCAAGTTGCTCAAGCTTCTTCTAAGTCCTTTTTAAGTGGCTTACTCTATGTTGTGATTTGGATGGTTGTGTCTTTGTAGTTTTTTTATGGAATGACCTTTTTGGTGGATTTCTAAATATAGACAAGGACCCTTTGTGTTTTAGTTTGATATAGGTTTGATTGAAGCATATTATATCAACTCCAAACTAGGTTATTGGAATTAATAGTTGTGTAGTTCTTATGTTCTCCATTTGAATCAATGTCTTAATAATCATACATATTCCAAATAAGTGTAAAGGGATTAGTGTGATGTATTGACCAAATGATGTAGTGCTAGTTTTAAAAATGGAACTGTGTCCTTGTTGTGCTACCAATCTTGATATTTTTGGGGGTATCATAGATACTAAAAAATAAATGGGATTACAAGAGGGGAAGGTGAAAAAAATGGATGGAAATAAGATGGAAATGAGAAAATCTACTCTAGAATTTTTTCTCTTTATGTCATGTTCAGCAAAATATGTGATATTCTAAATTGTAATCACCACAAAAGTAATGATTTGGACTCAAAGAATTGAATTTCATTGCACCCTTGCTTAATGGTTATAACCCAATCTATTTTTGCTCTTAGCACAAAATCCAATCAAGAGAGAAATTTGAGATGACTAGCCTCTTCTTGAAATTGGGCAGTTTGGTGAGTGACAATGTAATCATTAATATGGATGATACCACCAAGACCATTCACTTCACGAGAAGGGAGGGTTGGATGTTCAATTATTGGGTTGTTTTGTGTGATTGGATGTTGAACCATTGGTATGTTTGCATGTTTTCTTATAGCTTGTTGGAGTGTTATTACTACAAGACAAGTTTCAATAACTTTAATGAGTTGTGTCCAAAAGAGTTGATCTCTCTTATGCAAGACTTATATTATACATTGTTGTTTGTTCTCTTCTCAAATGTGCCCAAGAAGGTCCATGTTTTCTTACATTTTTTCCAAAACAAAATCAATTTATTTTTTCTTAACCCCTAGACACATTTGGTATAAGAGGGATAAGAAACTCTAGAGAGTGATTTTAATGCTTTTGATTTATGTGATAGTATTTTTGTTGACAATTTGTTGGTGTCTCGTTAAATGTCTCATGGTGGTATTCAGGGCTTTTTATCAAAAAAAGAAAAGATTTTGAATGATTTTATCTAAATGTGCAATTCTAAAATGCATGCAAGAGACCTTCTATCTACTTCTTCCTTTTTGTTCTTTTTCAATTTTAAATGTGATTAATTAGCCACTTGTATGTAACAACTTCCATGTAGCTTTTCAAATGAAATCTATACCATGTTTTTATTTTGGTGTTATCAATAAAATTGTTTGGATAAACTTAATATATTTGCAAGGAATGTAAAGAAAGTAATCTAAATCTAATTTACTTAAGAAAGTAGAAACTAATTTAAACTAAACTAAGAAATAGTAACAAAATATTACAATTCTTAGGAAAGAGTATTTTTTATCTAATTACTAAAAACTTTGTATAAATAAAATGTATTTTCAAAATAAATGAATATAGAAGAATCTTTTGAAGCTTCTTATGCAACCATTTTAAGTGTGCACTTGAAAAGTTCAACTTGCACCTGCAGTATCTTCTCCTCTTCAAGACTTGGGGTACTCTACTTGATGGAAAGGGAAATTGGGATTGATAAGGAATATAGCATTAGCTTCCTAGAAATAAGGATTTGAGATTGGGCTTTGTTGTGAGGCTAGCAATCTCCTAAGGTGATCAAAAGTTGGGGAAGAGACACATAGCTTCTCATGAAGAATTATAGAGGTAGCCAATCAATATTTCTATCTTGGAGGACAAAAGCTTCTTTGAAATGGATCAAATCTTGTGTATGCAAAAATATCTCTCTCTAAATGGTGGTTGATTGGGATTGCTTTGAGAGGAAGATCGTATTAGCTTCCTAGTATAAAAACAAGAGGATTTGGGATTGAGGATATCTCAAGAGGAATGCAATCTTCTAATGGCGATCCACTACAGATGGAATGAGAGCCTATGGAAATTTTTTGCAAAGGCAACCTACTCTTTCTATCCTATAAACCAAGAAAAATATTTCAAAAAAATAATCAAATAAGAATCTTCTTCAAAGCTCCTCAACTCTCTCCTTAAAAATTAGAGAATGGGGGTTTATATAGGAAAAGAGGAGAGGGAAGATCAATCCAAAGAGGGGAAGAAATCATAGCTTTAAAGCAAGAAAGAATGCACGAAATGAAATGTGCCATCTCCCACTAAAAAACTTATATTTTGAGAAGGAAAATAGAGAAAAACAAGAAAATCCAAAGGACTTATGACCATACCAAAAGACGAAAAGGTCACACATGTCAGGGTATGGGTTGTCTCTCTTACTAGTGTTGGTCACCTAAGCAACCCTATAACTTATAATTGGTCACCTAGGCACCCCTAAAACTTAAGGCAAGTGTCAAGACTTACAGATGGCTTGAATTGATAAGCCAAAAGGATGAAAAACAAAGAGGAAGAATAACTAAGAGGGGTACTAGAGTACTATGGGGGATTTCATCATGGCAAAAAAGGTTGAGTAGAAATGAGTATGCCACATGGATCATGCACTAGACCTCCAAATCATCATTAAACATTTATATCAACTTGTCTAAATTAGGGTACTTACAACCCATATAACCTCCAATAGCATGAGATGTCCTTATTCATGTAGTGGTTGAATTCAAGGATTCAAACTTATGACCACTATCAATATCTTTCAATGACAAACAACTGGTCTACACCTTGTGGATAAAAGTATTTTAGTTTTTAAACTACATTGAAAATGCTACAAATTATGTTCCTACACAATGGTGAGATTCTTTGTGGAATTCTTTTGAATCAACACTCAAAGTTCATGTACCCATAATTATTTTATAAATTTCATTGCCACATAGGGTCCCATTTTGGCCCACCATTACCTTGAGCTAGCCCATTCACAAAATACTGTGTTTATGAATCATTTGTCCTTTACAAAACAAGAAAAATATTTAGCCACAAGGGGTTTCCCCTTAATGCCACATGAATATTGTTCATTAATGTTGGTGTAAAAAAAAAGATGTTTTATCTAAATAGTTCACCTAATAGGTCCTATTCACATGTTTACTTAGGTCCTAAGAATCTTTCTAAAAGTTTTAGTTGTCATAAGATCTTATCTTATCTTTTGTTATTTACTTATTTTGTCCTAGATAATTTAATATTTGTTGTCTCATGTCAAGGATTAAGATATTTGTCATGAGCTTATCTAATCCTATCTCTCGCCTTGCCTATATAAGCAATGCTTCTCGTTTATCTTGATCATCTAGCCATCTAAATATCTTGTGAATATTGTATTCTTGATTGGTGGAATATCATCTTTTGTTGTTACTTCTCTTATGCATCTAGAAGGTTATTTGGTCTTGCAAATTGAAGATCTTGGTTGCTCACTTCAACATGGTACCAAAGCTTTGAATCTAGCAAGCCCCTTTCTTAATATAGAGAGTTTTTCCATCAAGTTTTTTCTTGTGTGATTTGAGTTTCTTGTATGATCTTGTAAATTCTCATATGCTCTTCTCTTGTGTTTTAAAATGATTTAGAGAATCAAAATGGATTTACAAAGGATTTTTTTATCTTTTTTTAAGGAAAAGGGTTATAAGCCTATATATATATATAATAAAAAGATTACATTAAGATATGTTTCGATGGATTTCATTAGCCAATATAGAACATCCTTGAACCCATAAAATTACCAAAGCAATTTAGGGAATAGCAAAATTTTGGCCCAAATGCCCTAGGCGTTTCCAAAATTTACAATGTGCTTAGGGGCCGAACAAAAATTGGGGCCATATATGGGCATTACATTTGCAGCTTACAAAAAAGAGAGTATATACAGGTGCTTTATACTCTGTTATTCCTCCATCTATTCAACTTGAACATCGTTCTTATCTTGTTGCTCTTGAAGGTTGCCCATTTCTGATTGTGCAGGTGACAGAGCATTCAGATTCAAGGGCACACCACGGTGACGTTGAGGGGAACCACTGCCATTATCAAGAACCTTTGAAGCAATTGGGAGTGGAAGATTGTGTTCATGTGTAAGCAGCACCATGATGGCATTTACCCTTACTCTTATCCTTTCAGACAATTCGACCCCAATCTCTCCAACATATCTGTTGAGAGCTGACTGCAAGTATCTTAAACTTTGCATCTCCAAAGTCTTCTTAATTGCACTGTACACAGAAACATAAGCACGCCTGTGTAGAAGGAAATGGAAAGTAAATAGGCCTCCAACATAGCCCTGACCTCTCCAGAGGTCATAATTTTGGGCTGCTCTCAATAGGACATTATTTTACAGATACACTTCTTTCACCACCTTGCTTGTGATAAACTCCATAGACCGAAACAATTGCAACAAATCAAGAAGATTTGAAACAAAATTTGATAAAAGTTGGGAAGGGAATAACAGTCTTCTTGCCTATGGTTGGAGAATTTTTTCCCCAATTACCATCTTGATACATTTCTTAAACTGTAGACAGTGGCCCTTGAAGACTAGTTGAAACTCTGCATCTTCGATACCTTTCGTGAAAGGCAGCTCCCACTCATTCACTGGAATATAAGCTCTGTAATTGCGTGGGAAGTATTCCATTGTAATTCTTTGGCAAGCTCTACAGGCTTGTGGCTCCACACGCACCTCCTCATTGTTGGAAGAAATCTCTTGATGCATGTAGATGCCTTGGTGGAGAAACCCTGGTTGAGTTGAGAACAGTGAGATGGGCTCCCTTGTCTTTCACCAGCTAGAGAATCAAGACAAGCATGCACTAGAGATATATTTTGATGCTTCGTGACTCCCCGTAATCAATACTTAAGCATGCAAAAGTACGCCTTGCAGAGAATGTTAGGAACCTGCAAACGGCCAAAAAATTTAGCTCATGCCAAATTTAGTATATAGATATATTAATTGGAAAATGTCGTGTGAGACTTTAGATTGTCTCCCTTCTACCTTTAGGATGAGGCTAAGAATCTTTTAATGGGCTGAATTAAATGACTTTGGCCATGATAGTACTTCATTACTACTATCGCCTCACTTCATTTTTCTTGGTGACAGATTTATGATTGCACCCCCTACTTCAAATATCCTTTTTTTCCTGAACATAGGCAGTTGTTTAAACTAAGGTGTCGACCTCTGATTTACGCCCTCAATGCTATTAAATTTGCTAGCTTAGGGTGAATATTATCAAAGGAGTTCCTCTGTACAAGTTCCACTTCCTTGTCATAGCCCATGTTTACCAAAAGGTTTGCTACCCGGTATCCTTCACGATAGGTGTGTGAAATATAAATCTCTTTAAAAATTATTAGAAGTAGTCATACTCTTTGTAAAATATACTTGATCCTCTAGTTGTGAACACTTTTCTCTTTACATGCATTTACTATCACTAGGGAATCACCTTCTATGTGGATGTTTTGCAACCTGAGAGTCAATGCCAATTTCAAACCCTGAAGCAAAGCCTAAGCCTCTGCTAAGTTATTGGTGCCCGATGTGAGATTAACTGATTTAGCTGCTACTAATACACCATTCCAATCTCTTATGCATATTCCTACTCCCAAGATACCCGGGTTCCCTCTTGAAGCCCCATCAAAGTTTATTTTGAGAAAGCCTGGATGGGGAGGTTGACATTTGACCGAATTCCTATCCATCTTTGTCTTTCCAGGTTGGTGGAGGCTACCTTTGAAAGGGAGAGCTATATCTTTCCATTTCTTTAAGATGTCATCATCCCAAGATGTGAATAGGGAATTGACATTTTTATGACTTTAAACAAATGAGGTTGCAACTTCTAATATATTTTTTTCAATTTTGATCTCAATATGTTGGAGTGATGTGGATACTTTTCTAAAGATTTGTTTATTCCTCTCCCACCAAATATTCCATACTACTAGAGCTAGAGCTACACGCCAAATGCATGCACATAACGATGTCTTATATAACACCAACCATCTTGAGAAAAGATCCCAAAGGGAATTGGGCAATGGAGAATGAAAGTTTAATTTATCTTTAACAAATGCCCAACATTGTTGTGCATAGGGGCATTGTAGGAACAAATGATCAGCATCTTCTAGATTTGAATCACAGAGGACACACTTGAAAGGTTCTACTATTCCCAATTTTGTTAATCTTTCACTTGTTAAAACCCTTTTCCTCAACACCAACCATGCAAAACTACCTACTTTTGGTAAAACCATGTTATTCCAAAAAAATGAATAAGCTCTTTGAGAGAGCACATGAGCACCATTGTTGATTAATGACCTCAAACCCTGCTTAACCGAGTAGCAGCCATCTTTTGAGGGGGGGCAAATAATCTTGTCCGGTTTATTAGAATTTTTGGCTATTCTATTGCATCTAGGAGGCTTGAGAAAGTCAAATTTGGTTTTTGTTTGACTCAAATTGGCCACCATTTGTTGCATTAGAAAACAAGCATTTGAAACTCAAATTTGGCGAACAAATTTTTACTGGGGCATTTTTTCCCAAACAAACTATCTCATTATGCTCAAAAGGTTGAATAAATGAATTTTGACAACAAATTTTCCTATATTTGATGTCGATTATTTCTTAGGTGATATTTTTTGCAAGGGAGCTTGTACAGCCCCTACACAAGATAAAAATAAAAATAAAAATCATTTTTTTTTGTTTTTAAAAAATTAGTATTAAAATCTTTTTAAATCTCTTTTTAAAAATTAGGGACTTATACTTGCATTGTAAGGGCACAATACCCTCAGGCCCTGGCCCTTCAAAGGGTGTGGTACATTAAGGGTATTGTCACCCTATCCATGGCCTAGGTTGTAGATAGGGTGGTGGCCCCTTAGGTCGTACCCCTCTTTATAGGGGTGGCAGGGGATTTAAGCCCCAACATTTTTTAAAAAACCAAATTTTTAATAATATTTAAAATATATATATATATATTATTCCCCCACTACACCAGTTCGCCCTACCTTGGTGGCATGGGTGACCAACGCCCAAGCTAGGGAGGCTGAAAAAATTCCACTTTTGGCAACTTTAGCAGAATTGGAAAAATCACTATAACTTTCAATCCAAGAATCATTTTTTTGCAAACGATATATTGTTGGAAAGACGATTTCGTGCACTTTCCATTAGTGAAAATATTTTTCAATAGATACATTTTATAGTCTGTTGAATTCATATGTTTATTTAGCTTCCAATTTCATAACTTTTGGCCAACTCCTTCAGTTTTTTTGTGATTCTTGCAACATTGGAAAGGTCTTCTTGAACTCTTTCAATCTATCCATGCACTTTTTCCAAATTTTTCCCCAAGTATGTTTTATTCATATTTATGTTTTCACTCTCTCATTGATTACTTACACGTTTTGGCACCTATAAACCTTTTGTTTGCATAGGATGGTTTCATTTGGGTTGTTTTATATGTATTTCCAATGTTTTGTTCTTTTTGGGAACTTTGAGTATTTTTTTAATGCACTTTCTTATTTGTAGACGCCTTGAAATAAAGTGTCACACTCTTGTACATGCTTCTAGGATTTTTGTACATCTTGTTGTTGCATATTTTGTACTCACACTATATTATAAATGTCATTGTGGATTGCGTAATGCCTTAGTTTTTTCTAGCACACCTTTGTCAAGTGAGTGTCCCTCCACAACAACAATGAATCCTAATGATTATTTCCTCATGCATGTGTGCCTTAGTTTGCACACCCTTTTTCAATTGCAATTATTCTCTTATGCACTTCTAGATGTTTCCTCTCCTTCATGCACTACATGGTGAGACATAGTCTCAATGGACCTATCGTGTATCTCCTTTGTCAACATTATGGGGGTTATCATACTACTTGTGTTAATGCTTCCTTGGTTTCGCTTTGGAGTGAGCTATGTATCTAATAATTATTCTTATGTACAAGGTGAATGTAATGACTGGTTATCCATGCTTTGGTGAGATGGAACACTTACCATATAAACACTTGCATTCTTGTTTTATGGAGGTGACCTTCCATCCTCAGTTGATCAATGTTCTTCAAACTATCGGTACGTGTAATTTTTACTTGCAATTTACTCTTGCATTGGTTGAGTAGTATCATTGGGGCCACTCGTGCATATCTAGGTGTCATTTATATCTTCAATTGTCATTATTTTTTCCTTTGTTGTCCATTTGATCATTGTTCATGTAGTGTCATTGGGGCCACTCATGAAGATTGTTATCTTCTTGATCCTAATCATCATCCTAATTTCAAAGGAATTTCTTCAGTTTCAACACTATAGCAATCATTTTTCAACAATTGATTGCAGCTTTTTCATGCTTCAATGGTGTTTTTCATGTTCCTATTTTTGACATTAATTTGGAGGATTCCTAGTCCTTCATCTTGTATTTCTCTTTTGGAGAGGATTTTTCTCCCACAAGGTTTTTCTTTTTTTCTCTATTTGTGAAAGATTATCTATAAATGGGTACCTAACATAGCCTAGTAACAAGGACCCATCCTCCTTGCATCTTTGCATTGGTTTATTCCTCCCTAAGTTGCACTTAAAGAGGGTTGTTGGTGTGAATAAGATGTTTTTTCCTAACTAGTTCACCTAGTAGGTTCTATTCGTATGATAAGTTTACTTAGGTCCTAGAAATATTTCTAGAAGTCTTAGTTTCCATAAGACCTTATCTTATCTTTTGTCATTTACATCTTGTGTCCTAGGTCATTTAATATTTTTTGTATCATGTCATAGGATTAAGACGCTTGTCATGATCTTGTATAATCTTATCTCTCACCTTGCTTATATAAGCAAGGGTTATCTTGTATCTTGACCATCTAATCATCTTGTGAATATTGTATTCAAATTATATTCTTGATTGGTGGAATAGCATCTTTTGTTGTTGCTTCTCTCTTGTGTGTGTGGAAAGTTGTTTGGTGTTGCAAATTGAAGATCATGGTTGCTCACTTCAACACTTAACCCTATATGGACTCTATCACCCCTTAACCCTATTGCGGGTGGCTAAGGTGGCATGCCAATAAGATCAATTAAAGCAAATCAATTTCTTCCTAAGAATCACCAAGCATAAAGCAATCCATTTTATAAAAGCTTGTGATGGTCATTTAAGTTGTTGCATCATTTTCCCCAAGTATCTACATTAATGTTGCAACTTGCTACTTTTTTTAAATAGAATGCTTCATTAACTTATTAGCTAAATTACACTTCATATTAAAAATTGAGAACAACTATTTTGTTATCAATGCTAAAAACTCTTTTATATTCAATCTTTTCAGTTGGAAGCCACAAATAGTTAGCCTTTTGATTGGTCCTAGTTTTCAACTATATGTAATGTCACATCTTCCTCTCAAAATAAAGTTTATTAATGTCTCATAATGAGATCAAAACTTCAAGGGGCCATTGACTAAACTTTACCATAAATTTTACACTTTGAAATTTTTGAAAAAGGATTGAAAAATTTGGGTGGGTGTTTACCTAGGCAACAAGAAGTTGGTCTCCAATTATTGTTTCTCATCCTTTGACCATTAATTTTCTTCAAGGAATGGATTTTGTTCATTATCAAAGGTCAAAAAAAATCCACATCTTGGACTTATTTATTAATTTTTTTCTTGGGTTTTCATCATTGTTTCAAAATTCTTGTAAGGAATATATAATGTTTGCTCTAATACCACTATGTACAATAGCAACAA